>JAQIXA010001668.1:0-22875 GCA_034699045.1 Nanhermannia cf. coronata Gr-Ori-00579
AACCTCCCATTGTAACCTCTTATGGGAGGTTACAATTAGTAACCTCTCATTGTAACCTCCCATTGTAACCTCTTATGGGAGGTTACAATTAGTAACCTCTCATTGTAACCTCCCATTGTAACCTCTTATGAGAGGTTACAATTAGTAACCTCTCATTGTAACCTCCCATTGTAACCTCTTATGGGAGGTTACAATTACGACCATCTACCTTACTTCAACCATATTACTATATTAGATAACTTATTATATTAGGTAGATAACTGAAATTTTTATAATCTAGAGCTATGCTGTCAACAAAGGTTTAATTCAGCTCGGTTAACCCAATTTTGTCCATACTTTATCAAGTTAATGTATTTAATAAGAGGCCAAATTTTGGTTTTTCCGAATTAGACAGACTTTTTATTTTTAGTAACTATATTTTTACTTTACAACTAACTTACCATCAACAATCATAGGATTTTTAAGAAGATGTTGACCAAATTTTGCATGTTCTAATACCATTGAATTCTTAAAGCTCGTAGATTTGGCCACTTTTCGGTCACCAACCCCCTTTTGTCTTTTGGCTGACACTTTACCCATCGTTATTAAGTTAACAACAACACAAACAATTAAAAAATAAAAAAATAAAATGAAAAAACAAAAAACACGTGAATTTTAGTTTTTGAATTTTGAAAACATCATTCTCTATTTAGATTTAGAACCTTTACAATTTCATTTCATTTCTCTTGTAAAAAAAACCGCTAAAACACAACTGAACTGAACGAGGTTTTTTTTTGCTGTTGCTGCAGGTAAGGTAAAGGTCATTTATTATTCAAAGGTCAATGAAGAATGAAGTTATGCAGAAGCAGGCAGCAGGAGTGAAGAAACCCCATTTTCATCTTAATTTGCTCCAAAATCGTAAGTTTACATGTTAAAATTAAATAGCTTTTAGCTAAGTTTGGTATTTACCAGGCCTGGGAATGGGATGGGAAGTGGGAAGGGAAATATTAATATGTATTTACATTTACCAGGATACCAAACACAGCTATTAGGCTATAGCTTTAATTAATCTTTAATGTATACTTACATTATACATACTTGTTACATGTTGCTACTTTCTTATCTATAATTTTATCTTATTGTATCGTATGTAAGAATATTGAGTATGTGTATTTAAGAGAGTTAATTTGAATTTATTTAATTCGGGTATTTAGCAATGAAAAACCTTTGGCCTTATTTTTACACGCACATTTAATAGTACTTGTGAGACATAGTGAGATGACTGACTTAACTGAATGAACTTTATTTTATGTTTTCTTTTAGGATAAACTGGATAATGGAATCCCTTGTTAAACTCTTTAGTAATAATGGCAATAGCAACGATGGTTTTGACAATTTTGATGATGATGATGTTTGGCAGTCAGATGAAGAAGAGGATTTGACACCTGTGTGCTCGAGTATTGATCGTGAATTAGAAAAGAAATTGAATGAAATAAAGGCAAAAGAGAAGTCGGATTCATTTCATGATTTATTCGGAGGGGCATGCTCATCAATTGCATCTAAAAGTTCATCAACATCTTCAGCAACTTCACGTAAAAAAGAACAAGTCGTAAAAAAACCTACAAGATTGTCACTACCTTCCTCGTCTACAACAACTGCAAGCTCGAACACAGCATCTTTACCACAGAGAGTTAATCCAAATCCAGTTGCAGATGCAATTTTAGACTACTATAGTAGATTTAGAATTAAGAAGGATACAATAAATATATATAAAGATGAAGATCAAACATTTGAAGATGCATTTAAAACAAGAAATTATGGTCTCAATTTTATTAATTTGACGATATTCAATTCATCAACATGGTTTTCGAAAAAAAGTGGATTGGATATAAAATCATTATGGACATGCGGTGTAGTAGGTAAGCAGCAATCAGTAGTTTTAAAAATTCAGTTAAATTAAATTATTGTTAAATGAATGATAATGATAACTAATCAGATATTTTATTTCGATTTACAGTCAAAAAGCAACCATCACGAGTAAGTAGTAAGGGAAATGACTATGTGATTTGGGAAATAACAGATTTGAAAATGCTTGAAAAACCTATAACATTGTTTCTTTTTGGTTCATCATCATTAACATCTGTCCTTTCAATTCCAATTGGCTCAGTAATTGACCTTGTAGTTCCAAAAGTTTTAGATGATGGTGGAAAAAATGAAGTTAAATTAGCCATATCCAATATTAATCAAATCAATTGTATTGGGCTTTGCAAAGATTTTGGAATCTGTAAGTCGACTAAAAAAGATGGTAAGCCATGCACAAACCCAGTAAATCTATTAGAATGTTCTTTTTGTATTCATCATGCAGCCTGGTAAGTAAAATATAATTTGCTATAAAAATTGATACTTTTAATTGAGCATTCATTAATTGATAATTTTTCCTTTTATTTACAGGGAATATAATAAGTTAAATTCAAGACTTAAGGGAAAAGGGAATAAAAGGAAAGCAACATCTCAACCAGGGGCTGAACATGATACAATAATTTCAACTAGTATGGGCAGTTATTCTGTTTCGAGCTCTGTTGTAAATGGACTTGGTTTAAAACCCCAATCTCAATGTACTGGAGTAAGAATGGAATTACAAGGTTCACTCAATGAAATGAAAAGAAATCCTTTAAGATTTGGAAATCATGATAGTATAACATTTCAAGCATCAGATCAAATGCCAAAAGATTTGCAAAAAGCCTTACCAAAAGCTCAACCGAAGCCGAAAATACCATTGAATTTGGATCCTGATCGAACACCACATTTAACTGAAAAAGATCGTCTAATTTTAAAAAGTTTAGAATCTACAAAAACTAATTCTGAGTTACCACATATCATTGCAAAAAATACTACGACTGGTTCGAGAAATTTTTTACAGCATTTAAGAACTTTAAAAGATCAGGAGGAAGCGAAAACTTCTCAAATAAAATTAGTATTTGACCATGAAAAACGGGACGACGGCAAGAAAACCATATCTATGAATAAAGATACATTGAGAAATATGCAAAAAGCCCTTAATTATGCTATTAAGGCTAAAGGAAATGGAAATAGTGCGTTTAAAAAATGTGATCCAAATAATCCAACCAAAAAGGTTAAATTAAATCCAAGTTCAGCATTAGAAAAGTTAAGGAATGAAGCATCAAGTAGTCGGAGTGGTAAGAAAAATGAAGCACCTAAAAAAGGAATAGAAATCGAATCCGAAGAATTCAAAAAGATTTTAGCAGCAAAATCACTGCATGAAGATTTTACAGAAAAAGTTAAAAGAGAAGAATATTTTGATATTTTAGAAAAGAAAGAAGAAATTGAAAATAAGCTGTAAGTTTCTTCAACTTTTATTTAGTGAATTCAATTCAAATATAAAAAATGTGATTATTTTTATTTTATTTCTAGGTTAAATACCTTTTCAATAGCTACGACCGCTGTAATGTGTCGAAATTGCAAATATGTTGCTCTCAGTCAATCTGATTATTGTAAAGGTAAGTAATATTCTACCCTACAAAGAACTTTATTAGAATTTTCAGTTTTTTTTGGAATCTAAAGTTAAATCATATTTTACAGTTGTTTTATCATTTTCATAATTATTTTAGAAAAATTCCATCAAATTACTATTGTCAAAACTGCCAAGAGGTTTTTCAAATGCAAAAGTTGTGGACAAAGAACAATGTGTCTCGATAAACTCCCAAATAAACGTAAGTTCTTGAATTTTAAATAAATAACTGTAGGTATATAATTAAATTCAAGGAAAATGTTTTGAAATTAATTTGAACATTTTTAATTCATTAGCTTGTTCATCTTGTAAAAGTACTAGCTGGGAAATTGCACCAGTTGGAAAAGAGAAAAAGGGCCCGACTTTGCCTTCCGAAGAATTGGCGATCAGAGGCGATGAAGAAAAGTTCATTGGGTCGTCTAGTGCCAAGCTATATCTCAATATTATTTAAGGTTCGTTTGAATTAAAGTTGCATAAAATGTTGATTCTAATTTTAAAAAGTGACAAATTAGAATTAGATTCTTAACGTAAATAGTACCTAAGTATTTATTCTTTTATAAACAATTTAAAGATTACCTTATGTATTATACTGTTGAATGTATTTAAAAAGTGATTCCTAAATATGTTCATGTACATTTTTTATAGTTTAATTTACTTTTTATTACTTTAACTAATCACATTTCAAGTGATTACTCATTGCTCAACGCTAGGTTTTTATAACTAGCATAACTAGCGATAAGGATAAATAGGTGAGGCCAAAGTGCCAAAAGGTTGGTACCTATTACCTATAATACAAATTGTATTATTTTATTTAACCGCATGTGTATGTAATGTACGTTTATATAAAAACTAATGCCTTGTATCTATTAATAAAGAAATGTTACCTATTGTTTTAATTTTATCTTTATCTAATTTGACCATCTACCTACCTATATCAATTTTAAGTTTATTTTAAAATTTATTGATTCAACCAACCCTACTCTTTACCCTTTGATAAATTCAACTGATTATGCATATTACTTCAAGAAATTGAATCCTCAAGTTTATTCGAAATTTAAGGTGGTCGAGAAATTATTGATTTTATCTACCTAATATTCTACCTACCTATTTTGAACGACTCGACATACAAAGTTACAAACATATAAAAAATATAATTCGATATTCATTTCATATTAGGTAGGGTACTTAAATAGTAGGTATCTAGATCTAGATACCTACTTGTTCATATTAATATCCAGTTTTCAGTAGCCTTTACTAGTTAGTATAAAAAACTTTTTGATAGACATGCTACATGAATTAATTACGGAAAGTGGTTCTTTTAGGGTAAAAAAATTGCTCTTTTTGCATATTTATGTAGGTACGATAGTAGTTCTACATTCTACAGTAATCCTCAATTTTTAGGTTTCAATTCAATAGTTTAATATCAATTGACTAATAAAAAACTCATATTGGTACTCATGTTTTTATATGTAAGTATAACAGTAACAAAAGATATGATGAGTCGATGAGTTTATTTTATTACAGGTATACAGATAATGTATGATTTGCCAATATATGGTCCTGTCCTAAACCTTACATTGAATAATAATAGCTATGTAGCCTAGCCTACCTGGCTTGTAGTTAGATAATTATTATAGGTGAATCGGGTTGGAAATTGGGATATATAATAATATAGATACATAGCAAGTTCGATATAATGGAAATCGGTATCTAATTTTAAGTTTTACGTAGTTAGCATCGTCGTCGGCTAACCGAAGGTTTTTATTTTGCTACCGAACATAGTTAGTTGCCTAGTCAGTAGTTAAGAAGTTAAGGAACAACAGACCAACAAAACTAACCTTATTTTAATTTATAATTAAAATATCTGATAAAAATGTATCAAAATCTCAAGATCTCCATCATTTTCTCAGCAATTTTGCAAATTATTCACTCAATTCATCCATCTATAACTCCATTAGCTGTGTGGGGTATAGTAAACCAAACATTGAAACAAAAGAAATCTTCTCCACATTGTCCAAATCTTGTATTCCACAATGGTGATGAATTTATGAATTATTCTTTATTTGAGGAGAAAGTTGGCCAATATCATACACACCCCTCATCATTTATCGATGTCCGTGATATCATCTCAAATTCTCAATCATACCTGGAAACATCAGAACATGAGGAAATTAAAGAAAAATTAAAAAGAGCTTCTGAAATGAAGTAGGTACATCTCTCAAAATCTTCATTTTTGGACGATTTTTAGACAGAAATACAGAAATAAAATTATATGCAATGTAGATATTTTAATATATTTTTCTTATTTCCAGCATAAAATCAAATGGACAGATCACCCCGTGCATAAATGTAATCAGCATTGTCAACTCGACCGAATTCCAGGTGAAGGAAGAAGATAAGACCCTTATTTCTCGAGTTCTTATGGAGTTTTTACAATTTAACACTCCTATCAGATCTCGACATTTGATCATAGTAAGACTTGCCGAAACTGAGGATGACCTTAATCCGTGCTATTCTAGAATAATTCCTATAAGAAAAGTCCCAATATATGAGATGATTCTTTTTGATTTCTTCACCGATGCTCGAGTTATACAAAATGGTCAAAGTTGGGACAGGCAACCCATATTTAAAATAACCAAAGGTACTTGAATAGTTTTTCTGCTCGACTCTAAAAAACCAAAGTTTGCCTCATTCTCAATTTTCAATGTATTTACCTACTATTAAAAAAAATGTTTATTAGTATTAGATTACCTATGTTAGTTTATGTTTATTAATTATGTTTATTAGAGGTCAAAGTCTATAGATAGTTTTTTAGAACAAGATTAGAGCTATTTTCAAAGTAGCATTTTACTTTATAAAGCATTTTTAAACATTTTCTAGAAAAGGGACGCTGGTCATGGTGGTATGATCATAAAATTATAATATTAAATTAAAAATGATAATCTTTAAATGATACTAGGTGCTCTGACTTCATCATGTCCATAAAAGTGGCCAAGAAATGTCAAGGGTCAAAAGAATGTGAACAATTAGAAGAGCATGCCAAATGGATCAACATTTCGAAAAACATTTCACATGTTCAAAATCACTGCATGTCAGAATTTGCCCCGAGGCAATAATATTTTTTTCAAAAAACTTGAAAATTCTAGAATTTTTCCTCACATCACATACTAAAGTGTACCTAGTTTAGAAATTTTTATTTTCTGAACAAATTCTTCAATTTTTGGGTTTTTTTGTCAACAACATGTTAGTTTACTTTATTTTAATTTTGTCTATACTCTATGTTGGTGGATTAATTGCATTTTTATGGTATTTAACGAGATGTGTTGCACTCCGGCATCGAAATAATGGAAGTAAGATTCGATTGACTAATTTGTCTTGTCTAATAATTTTAATTTTACAACTCATTGTATTTTGTGTTTTTTAGGACAAATAGAATTTGAAAACAATTTTAGAGCAATGGTAGCTGATCAACAGAAAAGTTGCAAGCCTTCAAGATCAAGAAATTCGAAAAGATCTTGTGATGGAGATGGAGATGCATGGGAAATTGATCATTCAGCCCCAGAGTCCAAAAGAGCAAAAATTGATAAGTTTGAGTTTGAAGACACAAGTAAATCAATTTTCGAATAATAATAATACCCTATACCTTAGTTTGTTCATTTGATTCAGCTCAGATAAGCCAAATATTGACCTCTTTATATTACATATTTTTTACTCGTGAAAGTGAGTCCAAATCGTGGTTTTCAGAGCTCAATTTAAAGGATAAACTTATGAAAATTTCTTTGTCAGTAAACAAAATTATATTGTAGGTATGTCATTTATAAATCTTACGATTTTCTTATTTTTGATAGGAAAAAGAAAGAAGGATAGAAGCCAAAGTCGACATCGTCTCAAACTGGATAAACCATCATCTCCTGTTCCAGCTGAGGTGTTTCAACAAGTAAAGGTTTTAATTACTCCAAACAATGTAGGCGCAGGTGACCAAGTGAATGTTAATGGAGAAAATGTAGATGGACAAATCCAAAATCAAAATCCTCAAAAAGAGCAACTTGCTGATGATCCTACTGTCGCTCAAAGATCAGATCATTTTCAACCTCATGGTGCATGTGGTGATTGTTTAGAGAAAATACCATCTGAATCATCTTCTTAATATTCATTTTTCAAATCGTTATCCAGAAAATTGTTTTTTATATAAAGAACCTACATACACTATTACCCTTCTTATTTTGAATTTATAAGGTAGGTAGGGTACCTATTACCTCTTCAATTGATCAATATCTTTGTTTTTCTTGTCATTTATTCCGATTTTTCGTTTTTCTGATGCACTATAAAAATAAACTTATTTCTTAACTTACTAGCAAAATGCGAATTTATAGAAAGAATCTTTTTTTCCAAAAATACAAGCATCTATATATCTATCAATATAACATGAATATGTTCAACAATCATTATAATTTGTTTTTTCCGAATTGAATAAACAAAAACTTTAGGAAAGGAAAAATAGAATCAGTCAGATTAGTACTTAAGATTAGTATTACATGCATAGTAGGAACAATATCTTATGCCATAGGATACATAAGTATGTAGTATGTACATAAACATACTTACCTGCACCTGCATACCTATAATATGTGGATGAACATACGACCTATACTTTAGATTATCCTAATAAGCTATCAGAAAATGCTCGTCTATTTCAATTTCAATCAATGAAAGTGAAATTGAAAATTTTATCCTCGGGAGTTATAAACAAGGGTATAATTAGGGTTATACAGACAGAATATTATAATTAAATTTTCATCGATCTGTACATACATCGAAAAAAATTTTAATGACAATAATTGGTCCATATATTACAAGTTAGATCTGACGATTACATCATGATCAGATATAAATCCCCAAGTATTTTACTAATAATATGTAAATCTGGAATTAAGTAATTAAACCTCTTTATCCATTACATTATACTTATAAAAGATAATTACTTGTAAATTATGCTTATTTAAAGATATGTAATTAATGCTATTATCTTTTGCATAAAATGTAGATAATTTTAAAATTTTAAGACCACCAAAGCTTAGAAATAGCCATGGGACAATTTTAATAGCATGCCTCTAGCAACCTGGGAATCTTGTTCAATATATCATTCTACATACCTTACTTCTACTTATGTACAAGTCCCATTTTAAGGATGGAAAAGTGCAAAAAATGATGAATTAGCTGGTTATCTTCAAAGTATAAAGGTAAAGTATCTACCTATGTATTTTGCCCAAAAATTTTGTAATTTCCACATTAAAAAGGATATGATTAAATTGGAGGTAAAGTACTTTAAAGTTAAAGTACAAGAATGGGCATCGATTGTGTTTTATTAAAAGAGCAGAGGCTTGTAATTATATTTGTTCTACACTGCCTAATTAATCATTTTAGATTGAAAAAGTCTCACTATTCACCCACATAATCATTACATTACATATCAGTACTTACAATGTACCTACTTATTACTTATACATACATATAGATACATGATAGTACTTTCTCATTTATTTGTCTCTCAAAAACAGCAGAATCATTATTATTCAAAAGTTCTGTCCACAAGTTCACTTTTTGTCCAAAAATATAAATAATTACTTTATAAATTTACATTTTTACCAAACTCTAATCTATTGTAAGTATTTTTTTTTGACTAAAGTGGACTTGTCATACATTTATAATCCAAGCTATTTGACCATATAAGAAAATCCTATCAAAATATGTACTAGTAAGCAGTTTAGCTAAGGTATACTAGTATACAGTATATATTGGATGTAAAAAAAGTAAAGAAATAGACAAGGTTTGGCCAAAAAAAATCTCATTTTTTGGGAGGGGTATAGGTAGACATTAATAGCAAGAATCTCATTTTTTCGGTCAGATCCTCAGGCTTGTGATTTCGTACTTTTTAATGAAGATTTATAGTTGTGGAATTAAAAAATTGAAAGTATTTTCAAATCTATTTTGTCTAATGGTAATTATTCTCAAAGTAAATGGCTTATTAAAATGCAAAATCCCTTCGAAATAAGCCAAGCTTATAAGATTATAAACTTGTATAATACGCACAAATACCTTAGTTGTTGTTAGTATTACCAGTATACTTAGGTACTTACAATTAGAATTAAAACGAATGAATGCGATTAAAAAATCAAAATATTTAAGCAGATTAGTACAAATCTGACAAAATGGACCATCAATAATGTGCTAATTATAATGGAAATTGGTACAGGACACCTCTTAATCCGTGATCAATGCCTTCGAAATTCACTTTTTTATTGATTTATCACCATGTTCATTGTCTGTTAGGTAGGTAATAAGAATAAGTAATAGACAAAATAGGTATTTTAATTTAAGCTGACACTTTCGATTTTTAAAAATATGCAAATATCCAACTTCTAACTTGCCTAATTTTAAAATTTTGGATGTTATAATCTCTTACTTAAAAGTAGTAGAATTACTGTAAATAAAATCCAAAGATTTGTTGAAATCCAAAGGGAAAATGTTGAATTAGGATTATGCGATAAAAAAAGACTTGTGGTATATTGTTTAATACTGTAGGTATTGCAAAAAAAATTGAGAGCTGAGAACTGGGAATTACAAGAAGGGATGTTGTGTAAATTTTAATAACCCCCTGTTGAGGACTTTTCTTTAAGGGCCAGGCCCATTTTTTTCAAAAATAAAATGTACAAATCTGCATATTATTATTTTGTTTATTTACTTAAAATTTGCATTAAAAGACCAGGTAATTCTTATTAATAAAGAAGGTACAGATACTTATTTACTTAATTAGGTTTATGCATTATAATAATAGTAAGTAGTAGTTGATGTGCAATTTTGCAAATAAGTAAGTACCAACTTATTTTAGAAACTTCTTCTTTTACAATCTATACTTGTACTCGTATACATAGGTATACTCACCTTAAAAACGATCTAGGTACTTACAATTTTTAAGTAATAATGGTAATAATCATAATATTACTGTTCATTTATGGTCAGATTTCAACATTTATAATCGTATAAGATATTATGAGAATGAGAATGATATCAGTATCAGAAAGTGATTGAAAATACTAGATATGTTATAAGAATCTAAGAATATGTTACACATATGTATAGATGTTTAAACTTAAAATTGAGATGATTCACTCACTTGAAAGTTTTGCTACTACAAAAGGAAACATTGCATTTAGTTAAGAGCTAAAATACTTTTTAGCTTGCATTTTTCTTGAAAAAGTACCTACACTACATAAATACATGCATTTGAGTTATTACAGATATGTACTTAATATTATTTAAAAGAATATTAGGTATATCAATAATTAAAAGAAATTTTTGCGAATTTTTTTCGAAAATCTATTTAAAAAGCAATCGAAAATACAATTTTTCAATATTTACAAGTACCCTACCCTAATATGCCTTTTCAATATACAGATACTAGAGGTTAGAAACTTTCCAAAAAATAATAGGTACTTATAGGTAGTCTACTACTCCCTAGTAGGTAAGTACTAAATACTAAAAATCTAATTATTTAGTGTGACCTTATGCTGTAGGATTGTTAAAGGTTAATGCGAGCGTTTGAGATGGTTAGTTATGTAAGACCATATTTTTATTTAGGTGAAATACTCCTATTCATATTTAAAGAGCACTTGAGTAATTTGTAATTTACAATAGTACTTACTTGTAGGTATAATAATATTAGTGTGTAATATGATAATTATTAAATTATTTCCAATTGAATGGTTTCAAGAACCATTTCGAGAAGTCTCTCTGTCAATACACTCTCGTCCGAACTCTTCGAGTCTTCTTGAGCCAATTTGGACATATTATTAATATTGCCAAATACACCTGAAACATTCACATCCTCCTCCAAATTATCCAAGTCATTATCACCTTCAGATAAAATGATGGGGAATACAAAAAGACAAATTGTAAAACCCCAAAGTCTAAATTGGTCAAATTTTTTTTCGAGATTCTCAAGTGTAAATGTTCCATTGAATGGTATAGATTCATGATTTTCCAAAGAATTTTTCGAGTTGAGTTTTGACCAAACTTGCATAAAATTATCATAATACAGATGTAACAATTGCTTGAGATGTTGAGCTCTAAATGTAGGGCTTGTATTCACATACAAAAAATAGCTTAAATCGGCCATTAAATCCATTTCGCGAACTAATTGCAAATCAATTAACTTGACACCACTTGGACCATTTGGCCCCTTTAGAAAAATAAAATTAGAATTCCATACATCACCATGTGTAAAGACACTCCAATTCATCTCAGAAATTCCACATTTTTTAAAACCATCATTACAATTCCTTTGTCTGGTAAAAGCCCTAGGTCTCGAGTTAAGAATTGGTTTTTGTTCAAGCATTTCTTTCAAACTCATTTGAGTTGGAGTTTGAGATCCATTTCCATTGATATAGTGAGCTTTTATCCAGTGAGCTTTTCCTACAAACTTTTCCATTTTTTGTGCAATTTCTTCACCTAGTTTGTGCCTTATAATTTGTATGCAATTGTCGATACTTGGCCCGATTAGATTTTTATATACTTGTTCATTTTCTTGGGTGATTACAGATTCCTCGAGACAGTCGAATTGATCAGATAGTCGTGAGAGTCTTTTAACTTTCTTGTATAGTAAGGAGATTGCGTGGATTCTGGCCATTTCCTTTATAACTAGCTGGCATCGGGTTAAATCTAAAAGATTAAGTCGATCACCGACAATTACCTCCCAAGAACCACGAATATCTTCGAGGAGAATATAATTTAATAGGCCTCCACCCTCGATTACATCTACTTTACTCATACTTCCTGAATTTGGAAAATTAAATTAAAAAAATTAGATCCTGAATGTACTACAGAATGTACCTACTAATCCAAATCCAAAATATGATAGTCTAGTAGTACAAATTAGCTCAAGTATTTGAGGCAAAATCCTACAAAATTCTAAGTAAAAAATAAGTAATATCTAACACTAAAATTGATGTTTCAGATCTGCATTGCATAATTAAATAAAGATTGGCTATCTGTATATTTTATAGGTTCCTAATTCCTAATAATAAATAAATATTTTATTTGACAACCTTTTATTATGCCTAATATTGAGGCAATTTTTTAGCTCAATTTAGTAAGGCAAGTCTATACATAGTAGAGCCATATAAAATTGCCAAATAATTGAATTAAGATCTTGAAAAATATTTGCTTACTACATAAACTAATAGTCAAATTGACTGAACAAAGAAATCGCATTGTCATTAAAATTAGGGTTTCGGATACAATTAAAATCTTTATACTTTAATATCTGCAATCAATAAGTCAAAGAACTTTTTTTTTCTTTATATGGAAATGATCTCAAGATTGAAATACGGTTTTGTTATGCAATAATGTGCTTTCCTTTCAACTTTTGGCCAATAAAATGCACGATATTCATATTCAACATTATAAGAGCAAGTGCAATTTTTGTAATATTTTTTTATGATGTTCTGATTTCATGATTCAGATTGAAATAAATTTTGGCATTTTTAATTGTGTCATAAAAGTGGTTTGTAATTGTATAATGAGTCAATTTACCTTTTTTATCATAGTATCCTCCATAAAATTTAGGGAATGGTAATTGTAACATTTCATTCTCAGCTAGTCCAAGTTCATTTCTTTGAAATTTCTCAAGTTCAGGTAGAAAATATTGATAAATCTCCAGTTCTTTCGAAAACATCTCGTACATCCAAAGGAGTTCTCTCCTTGCAGAATGTTCTGGAAGTAATTTTATGATCAATGAATATACTTCAGTAGTAGATTTTTCATTTTGATCTTCAAATTTTGCTTTAATTGATACCAAATTACAACAATAGTTATCACCCAGTGTAGATCCTGGAGTCAGTTGACATTCTATAAGCTTTTTATTTCCACCACCAAATGTAAGGTTTAGAATATTTTCAATGTCCGATCGATATTTTTGTAATTTGTCAGATTCACTCATTTTGGAAATAATATTCAATAAATAGGATTTTGAATTTTGAATTACATTTTCAGATATATAATTTAACACGATGAATATATTATCTTATCATTTCGTTAGTTTAATTCCCTTTAATTGAAATTACTTAGGTAAGTAATATCCAGAACTTGTATCATTTACAGAGTATTTGACCTTTGATCCCGATATAGCTATTACCATTCAAGTTTCATACCTATATAAGTTAATACATAATATACACTACTGATACATCGTTAGGATACTCTATTTAATATCTAATGAACGACTAATGTATCTATATTGTATGTAGGTAGATATAAGTACCCTATATGTACTAGTATGTAAAATATTTTTCTACAAAGATACTTACTACATACTTTTAATACGAAAATAAAGAATATTTTCGATAAGATAAATGTTCAGCTTATTGACTCATTTAAGTAAATAGTAAATAAATCTTTTAAGCGAACAATGTAGAAATGAAATATGAGATTCGCCTATAATCTTTGAATATTTTGAGGAAATTCCAACAAAATACAGTATACAAGTAAATTCGGTAATTTTTATATATTAAAATCTCAAAGCGTATACTAATCATGTACCTTTATAAATAACTACTTGGGATACTCTTCTAACTCTTCTAAATTCTAGAGCAATAAAAGTACTCATACTACTACGAATACGAATCTACGAGTACGAGTATTAAAGATTTTGAATATATACTGTCTGTATCTGACAGAAAAACTTTTTTGGATCAACTTTCCATTTCAATTCTTTATTGCATTTTAATTTTTAATTAGTAGGTACTTGAATGGAGCAATTAAATGTCAAACTTATAGATAATAGATAATAATGCAAATCCTCAACTAGAATAAGGTTGTTCCTGTTCTGTCTAAGTCTAAATTTTTAAATGAAAAAAAAATAGATCAGAACTCTGTATGAGGAAGAATAAGTCAACAATAAATAAAGATGAATGAGCTAGTGTCTAGTACCAGTACAAGTGTGTATAACACCATTTTTTGCAAAAAAATTTTAATTCAAGAGCGCACCTTATTTACTATAGCTAGATTAGACATAATATAATACTCAGCATTTACCATACACTGTAGGTACATGAACTTAAAAAGTAATATCTAAATAACCATTAAAGATATTTAAGAAGTGGACGTGTTCGAATTATAAATTAATATTTAATCAAATTAAAAAAGTAAAACTTTCAAAGTCTATAGTCTATTAGCCTATAGTAGACATAGGTAATAGTAGATATTCAGTTTGAAAGTGGGGGAGCCCTTATGACTTTTTTTTCTGGCTGTAGTTTTGGGTGTGCTTTAATTGAAATTGAGAGTGGATCTTTAATTTTAATTTTAATTTTATGAGATACTTCAAAATATCACAACTCTCAAACTACAAATTATAACAAGTTATTTTATGACCAAATATTCCAAACCTATAACTATCTACTACTAGAATCTACAATACCACCCATGCTTATTGTCTTACTTTTTACAAGTTATAGTTATGACCTGTAAGCTCGTGTCCATTCAATAAAAATAAAGCAAATATTCGCAATACTAATAAATGTATAAGTTCCTAATACCTTATAGGTTCCTAATCAGGAACAATCTAATTTGCAGAAAAATTCAAAACAAATATCACATTTGCCCTCATCAAATACTGATATAGGGTCAACTTTCCAACTTAATTAATTTTTCGAGAATCTATAGTTAGGTAAATACTCATACATATTGTATATTTGTTTTTTCTTATACGAGTAGGGTATAGGCTAAAAATCTATTAATTTGACTGAAAGTGCAATTAAAATTTGACCAACATGGTTAACCATGCAAATTCATGTCTACATAAGAAATCAATTTGATTTTTGATAAACCAAATCTTTAATTTACTCGATATTTGATTTAGGAGTAGAGTAGAATATATCTATAGGTGTATACCTATGACCTATGAGTATGAGCCTATGATATGATACCTAGGTATAGAAATATTCTTTCTAGTCAAATGCAAAAATATACAATTTTAAGCAATATTTTTGAACATTTTAAACATTTTCTGATTTTTAATTTATCAAATTATCGAAACAATTCACATTAATAATTATGAGCGAATCCAGACCCAGACTATCCAGAGATTTAAAGCAAATCGAAACAAATTGCACAATTTTAGATTCGAAATTTGCATGAAATGATTCAATCAGTTGGAATTAATTCTGAAATTCAAAAATTTCATTAATTTTGGATGAGTAGGTTTTATAAATTCAACGAGAACGGGCATAACTTTCGGTCAGTATAAATCATTTCTAAAAACCAAGTAGGTAAAAATAACAACGTCTAATAAATGATAAGAATCAATGATCAGTAAGTAGTTAGTTAGTTCGAGTTTTCGTGACCGAATCGATGTTTCATTCGATTTGGAACATCATTGGTGTTCTACTGATTGTGGGTTTATTGGCTTAAAACTTGATTATAATTGGAATTAATCAAACTTTTCTCAATCTCTCTTATTTTTTCAAAATTGAAGTATAATTCGGCAATAACAATAACCGTAAAAATGTACAAAAAGTAAATAAATTAAACTCAACCCCCTTGGAAAAGAAAGATACACTATATGCAATTTAATAAAGGTACAGATGGTTGATAGAGTATTTAAAAATGTAAATATGCAATTAGCAAATATTTAATTTAATGAAAGTGGTTCCTATCTCATAGACATAGGATAGGCATAGGTACTATGTAAATTGATGTGATGTAAAGTTGTGTTTTTTGTCTTGTCTTAACCAAATTGCAATTTGATCAGATAGTTAACACCTACTATATTTTACCTACAAAATGTTGACTAGTAAGACTGTAATTTTAATATAATATGCCTACTAGATATTTGTATATACCTACCTACAGTATAAATACATTTTTAGTTGAAAAAATGTCGTTTTTGAGGAAATAGCTTGTCCCAGAATACTTTTAAGAATTAATTATATTAGGAAAATTAGCTTATTTAATGATTCGAAAGAGGAAATGGATATTTTTAGCAAGAGAAACTTTTTTATAGCAAAATATTTGCATTTTTGTGCATCATTATTGCTTTTGAAGATCACGAACAAAGCATAGGAAGTATAAATAAAAGCAAAGTGAAATCTGATCTAGATTTACAATTGATTTCAAATTATTTATTTATTTGTTTTGCATATTTATAAGTCAGGATTCAATATCGATATTATTCATAAATATAAAATATGCTTACATATTTAAATGTTGTAACATTGGTAGGAACAATACATATAAATAGAAAAGGGAATCATCACAGACAGAACCTTACTAAATCTTTAAAATTAACTTATCCCTTAATTTGCCTAAAATTGATTGGCTAAAATAGCACTTAAGTATTTATCTCGAGATTTTACTAACCTATCCTAATGAAAAACGGATCGTACTTTCAAGATTCCAATTATTGAAATTGATATTATTATTATCTGTATTATGCACCAATTACTTATTTAGAAACCTGCATACCTATATATTTTGATTTTTAGTGCTTTTTGAAAGGTCTGGGATTTCTTACTACCTATATACTACTGAATTTTGATCATAGGATTACAATTTCTATGATCAACAAAATTTTTATATTTATGATTAGAATTAGAAATCTGGATTATCCAAGAAAGATACATAGTTATATAGTATTATCAGGGTTAGAAATTGCTAAATATGTCTTTACTTGTCCATCAGTCTAGTTTTCTCTTAATCTTTCACATTTGAATATTTATAAAATTACAATATAGTTTTCTATATGTAATTCTAACAGTTGAATCTACATTTTTTAGAATTAGACAAAGTTTAGATGTGAAATTTGAACTAATAAAGTCTTTAAATTATTTAAAAGTAAAAGTAACAGCTAAATGGTTGAAGTTTGAACTCCTGTTTCAATTTTCAATTTCAGACTCATAATTTATTTACACTGGCCCAAATTTTACTAACAAGATCAAAGCCAAAGCTCAAGAACCAAGGTGTTTTACCTACTTTATGGAGCTTGTAAATAATACTAGCTTAAAACCCAAAGGGCTAAACCACTTGAATATCATTTATAGAACTATTCTCAATCTATAAAATCCAAAAAAAAATTTGAAGCTTTTTTTCTAGCCAAATTTTTGACAATTTTTAATCAAAAAATTAGAGCCATTTTTGATGTAGGTATTAATTTTTTCATAGAATATATTAAATTGCGAGAAAAATCTTTAAAATTGCTTGATCTTATAGTAGTAGATACGTAGATACCTTAGCTAATATTCAATATAAATGCAAATCGAATTATAAATTACACAGCTACCATGCCATACCATATAAAAATTATGGGATGGTTAAGTCCATTATGTATAGTGGTTTACTTAAAAGTTCTAAATAACAAGATCTCGAGTAATTTGTTTGGCAATTTTTCAAGAACTTGCCGATACTATAACACTAACTCAAATGTATATAATTTTCCAAGTTAAAATGATTTAAAGTTAATTTTTAATATCACTTTTCAAGTTTAAATCTAAAGATAAGCCAAAAATGTTCATATACTTCATACTGATACTGATATCGTGCTAAAAACCTGAAATAAATATAAATTCTCAGTATCAGCTTCGATAGACGATGATTGAATTTATAACTACTTCAGTTCAAGAGGCTTTGCCTCAAAAAATCTAAATCAACAGATAACTGTCGTGTTTAAAAGCGATTTAAAACAAAAAAATTTCAACTAATCTGCCATTTATTCACAATAATTAATGGCAAAACATTGCAACACATTATACATTCCTAGGTAGCTATAGGTAGGTATATGCATATTTTAAAAAAATTTGAAAGTGCTTCAGATCCAAGTTTAATTATTTAATTTCTTTTTTTTACTATAATTTCGAATGTGGCAAACGACCACTCTGTCAAGTCAAGTCAAAAAGACTAATTAATTGAATATTAAACATCATTTCCACACCCTTCGAGCTTCGAATTTAAATTTCAAAATCAAAGCTATCAAAACAAAATATATTACACTTCTTGGACTTAGAATTAATTGACTTTCATTTCAGTCAAATCAAATATTATATTTATGTGTTTTTCGACCTGTATTAACTCATTTGATATTGAGAGTTTATAGAGTAGGTTAGGTATAAAACGATTGAAGCATTTCAATTTTCAATGAATCCATCGGATTGTACCTTTAATGACTATATGAGTACCTATAACTAAATGAAATATTTTGCAATTTTTGTAATTTTATATCTAATAAAAGCTCTTTACAAATTGAAATATGTATTACAAGTAGGTAAAAACAAATGAAATATCGACCTTGGACACACTTTTGGATTCACAAAATCCTACTAAAAGTGTCGTGTACTATCATACTTATATAAGGTATCGGTATAAGCCAAAATAGCAGTACATATTAGTTTCATCAAAAATAATAAAATCTTCAGAGCTTTCAAGCGAGTCTCGCTGTGAGACTTATAAAAATGAGTAAAAATTTGACAAAAAGGACTTTTTGTAAGGGTAAAGTAAGAAATCCTTTGCAAGTATTCATTGTACATAGAATTTAGTTATACAATATTAATTTGAAAGGGAAAATTAGCAATTAAATCAAAATTTAATAGATATTAAAATAAAAATAACCTAAGGTAAATCGTTATACATATATTCAGTATTACATAAACACAACTCACAAGACATCTTAAATATCAGTAGTATGCATCTGTTCTTTAAATAGACGTTGTTTGTAAACACAGAGTTGTAAAGGGATCTAGTGCATAAAAGGAATTTAAAATTGGTATAATTTATGCCATGTAATTAGCAATTAAAAATAGTTGCAAAATAATGTCATTATCAATAAAATTATGCAAACAGTAAACAATTATGGGTACCATAAAGGCAACAGTAGTTAAATTAGGTAGATTCTACATGTAATGCTATCATTTATGTGGACAGCTACTAGAAAACTATACAATTTTTAATGAGATTTTTTGCATTCTCCTTGCCAGTATGACTTTGAGTATTTTTACTGAAAATTTCGGAACTCTAGGTCAACAAGTAATACGCATATTTCTAGTAGGTACAATTTACTTGAAAAAAATTTCTAGTTCAAATATTTTATAGATTGAATAGTACAAGTAGGTATAATAACTCTGTACTAAAAATCTCCAAGTGTCTCGTAATAACTAGACTATACACTTATGTAGGTACTTATGAATTATTAAATTTGAATAATTTTGAATATCAAGCTTATTAAGGAGCTAATGAGATAGACAGACTCGAGACTCGAATCAAGTCTCGTTTGCCAAATGTCAAAACTCATAAAATAATAAAATAATACAACAGGGTGTGGGCTTCAATTTCAATTGAAAAAATTCAAATGAAGAAGATCAATATTGATTTTGATTACTTATTTATGCATAATATTGGGTCATAAATGTTAAAATTCATCTTCATTCAGAATCTCAGAATCAGAATCACTTGTCCAATCCAATACTTCTCAACGTGGCACCGTCACGAAAAAATTAAAATATTTCTAGCCCTTAGGTATATGTACAAAATTGCATTCTATGATAACATAGTGGATACTGATATAACTATGCTTAGTTTATGTAAATGACCAAGATGCTTATAAATAATTTACATTTTTGTAATATTACCAAATGCACAATTCAAAGAAATAAATGGTTTCTTCATCTCGTCTCGTTATTATTTATGACACTATCGATCGAGTAAAAGTTGTCTGAGATTTTTTCCAATCACACTTATGAACCTTTGTTAATCTAATTTCAAATCTAAACACTATAGAATATGTTTTGTTTTTATGCAAAAAAATGTAAAAATCTCAACACTACAGATACTCAATTACTTACTTATTAGATGATCTTACATAAAAATAAAAAATACAAAATAAGGAAATTTTGTACCTCTACTAAAACTTTGTTCTAACCTGGCATAAATGTATAGATTTGCCAATTTACATTATAGTAAATAAAATGTTGTACAAGTTTTTAAATGGGAGAAAATGAGTTATTTATTTTATGTCTTTCCGATTTTTATGACTTTTGTAACATTATAGTTATAGAGAACAGATTAGTTTACAGCTGTACTATGTAATGTAGTGTTTTGTTTTTATTTTGCTAATTGGCTTAAGAGGATTTAGCTGCTGAGGAAAGAAAGTGTGAAAGCTTCAATATCAGATAGAATATCAGAAATTCAGAATATAACTCGATTCAATTAAATAGGCTTGTTAATTTTGTCATCTTGAAATGATTTGTTGGCCATAAGTCTTTGTATGTATCCTCACTTAAATATTGCCTTGTAATACTGATAGTAGTGGTAGGAAATGCTAGCTTGATCATCGACCATTTATATTTGCATAAATGCAGGTATTTTACCCTTTTTAATTAAGAATTTCTTAATTTACTGTATTTATCTAGAGGCAGATTTCAAACTCATTACTAGTAGTAGGGTACTACCCTACTATTAATATCTGGATTTATTTTAAACCAAATGCTATCTATAGTCTACGGTCTACGATTACCTCTAATTACTGGTAGATTTCGTAATATCTATCACGGAACTTTACAAAAATAAAAGTTAATTGAAATATTTTCAGAAAATTATGTAATAAAAATTAATCAAGTATATTAAAATACTCCTATCAAATACTGACAATAATTTAAAAAAAATATGGGACAAATAAACTACACTTGTAAAGACAGGTTTTAAAGGCTTCAAGAAACTATTCTCGTTAGAAATAAATGTAAAATTTTGATCAAAATTTTGAGATATTTTAAGTAACTAGCTATATATTTACTTATGATTAAATGATTAGCTGTTAGAATATCTGATGAAATACAAAAAATTTGTAAAAGTCTTTCAATATGCCCATGGCATATCACAATTGCATTTGGAAGTTATTTTCCGTGATCTGATATACTGTACTGATTATTAATTAATTATCTCTAAGCTAGTGTAAAACGATTTTAGTTTCAAAAAATTTAGCTACTTTGAAAGAAATATTATTAAAAAACAGCTATATTGTGCTAATACAGAATAATTATTATATCGTAGGTATTCCAATATATTAAGATTTACATATAGTGACGGAAGTAGTATGATATGATTTTTTTCAAAAAGCTTAAAAGAATAAATTGTATCAATTAATTGGCATACACATGTGCCTTTAGGTAAGCTATCCTTTAAATATCGATCCTAGACTCTAGACTTATAAATTAATTTTAATCATTTCAATCATTAAATTCCAACTTTCTAATCAGACTATCATTTCAATTTCAATTCGGAAATCTTTCTTTCTTTTCTTTTTATGTAAGCCATGAATATCTAATATTCATTTTATTAAAATACTTAAATAATACCATATATAGATCAGAATAATATCTTATCTCTCTATTACAACTACAACTAATGTATGAGTAACATAACTCTTTTTATTTTTTGAGAAAAAAAATACTTCGTGTAATTGTCCTCTTATCAAGTAATTTAATCTGTCTTCAGAATTCTACATAATACGAGTATGTATGCAGACTATATAAATGAATATTTATATAAAATCTATTATAAAATACAGATAAGGATAAATCTGGTAAAAAGTTTGAAAAAAAAACTTGAATAAATCTCACAATCGAATCAATGAATGAATTGAAACCTAACTTGTAAACTTCCTTTACAATTCTATCAGATCAGAAATCAGATCGCGATCTTGATTATTTTTTTTTATAAGACACAGTCACAGAGTCAGCCTCAAAATATTAGAGAAAAGAACCATAGTGCCCACATTTTTGTCTGTTTTACAAAAAAAACGGAATTTTTTTAGTCAAATGTACGAGTATTATTCTACCTATCCAGGTCTAAAATATTCAATTTTGGCCTTAATTTTACAAGTAAATAATTTTACATCTAAAAGACCTAAATTGGAATTTTCAAAGCTGAATAAGCATAGAAGTAGAATACCCTACTCTAATTACCTATATAGAATAATGTAATTGAGAATTGTGAAGAAAAACCTTATAAAATATCAGTACCATCAGTATCAGTAGTATCTTTAAAATACCAATTTGAGCTTTTATTTTACAGATAAATTTACTTGTAATTTGAGGGTAAAATCAGTTTTTTTAGAACTGAATTAGATAATATTTACCTTAAATATATAATTAGGGTAGATATGATTACTCTTTACATATTTGCAGATTTGATTTGATTTAATAGTATCAGTAGGAAGAATTTTAATAAAATTTTCGAGCTTTTGACATGCTGCACAATCATTAAATTCAATCATGTATTTATTATCGAGATTCAATTTAATCAAGGTATATCAAGTATATGGATCACAG
>JAQIXA010001669.1:0-22869 GCA_034699045.1 Nanhermannia cf. coronata Gr-Ori-00579
TATACACGAGTCGATATTCGTGTATTTTAAGTCGGGTACCCGAATACCCGAAAAATACCCGAATTGAGAAGTCTAGTTTCAGTTTTGATCAAGTGTAGTTTCAAACTTTGTTTAGAGGTCTGAAATTTTCAGAAAATTTGGGACTAGGTATTATTAATGTAGAATGTTAGAAAGATGTGCATTTTTGCCCTTTAGTTTAAATATCGATACATTCACTGGATTAATTAGGTTTTAGTTTTAAGCCTTGCTAAAATATTATATTATGAAATTGAATTTTATAAAAATAATTTCTTATTTTGTGTTTCAGATCATTAGTGAGCATAAATGCAATAAAAATACCATTAGATTATGATTCCTCATCAAGACCAAATAATGGAGCTATTGCCGACGTAATAAACGTGTCAATTGAGAATCTGGTCCTTCGAGGTGTTTCAGATGATGAGATGGAAATGAATTTAGATTTTATTCTGAGAATTGCATGGAGTGACCCGAGACTTGCAGGAATTGTCGATCGTGAAATTAGTTTTTTGGGAAAAAATTCTCTGATTAATATTTGGACACCAGGTAGACACAGTAAAATAGGGTGATCATAATTATAATGGATTACTATTAGCTAATTCTTTTTACATTTTTTACAGATTTATACATAGTCAACTCGGATTCAGATGGAGATATGACCAATCGAGCTTTTAAATTGAAATCTGATGGTAGTGTTGTGATAACAGAAAGGTATTACCATTAAAATTATTACAAATAATTGGGGTAAAAAGTACGATAAGATTTCAAGGATAGATCTACCTAAATTATTTATTACCTACCTAAATTATCAATTTGTCAAGTAGGTATATATCGAAATATGAAGGTACTTACACACATACAACACATACAACACATACAACACATTAAGGATACGTATATAACATATACCTATATAGACAACACATATACCTACTCTACTTACAAAGAATCAAATTCTCAATTTTATCTGATTATTCATGATCTTATATCCTTAACATCAATGTGACTCAATTTTAGCCTTTTTTTGATATTTTTATAGAAAAAATTACCTTTCAATACTATTTAATTAGAATTTTTATGGATAATCTATGGCATATTTGTAGTGACTACACTTCCTAACTCTAGACATAAAGCTTTTTTTTACAATAATACATATAAACTAGGTAGGGTACTTTATATTATAAGCTCAATTTTAGCCTTCTGTAGGTACCTAAACCTATGAATTCGATTTTTATATCTAAATATTGTTCACTTAATTGGACAATTCTTTCTATTTTTTAGATTTTCAACAAAAGTGAGCTGTTATATGTCATTTCTAAAATTTCCATTCGACAAACATGAATGTCAAATAAAATTCCAAAGTTGTAAGTTACACCTATTGAATTCTTAATTAGAAAAATTCCAAATTTTAACTTGTAATCATTCAAATTCTAGTTGCCTATTCTCAAATCCACTTGGACCTCTTGTGGAATGGACAACTCTCTCAAAATGTTTTAAACTTTGATCAATCCTATGGGATTTCAGCAATTGGTCAATCATCCAAATCAGTCGGTGGTGGTTTACAGAAAAATTTAATTCTAACTATAAAAATGAGTAGGAAATTCCTACCCTATTTGTGGAAAGGACTTTTTCCAACACTTTTACTTGCACTTGCATCATATGCTACTTTATTTCTACGTCATAAAATCACCTCAAAATTGACCTCAAGAATAAAACCTCCTATACATTCATCAACATCCTCAACATCTTCGACATCATCAGCTGAAACAATCGAAGATCATCAAGTGAACAACCATATAGTTCAAGAAATTTCAAGCAATTATCCATCACTTATACTTTTAAGGATTGCCTTGAATGCATTTTTCCTTCTAATTCTGGTCATTTGTGCACAAATCAATACAAATAGCAGGTCAAGATTTGGCATCATAAGTGCACTTGATGTTTGGTTCACTTTTATATCTTGTTTCATCATTGTATTTCTCACTCAATCTGTCGTACTTTTCTATGAACAGGTTGTTCATTCAAATCTTACTAGAAAGGTAAAAAATTTCAAACTTCAATCTGATTTACATACATTTACCTAATATATTTGACTATTCAATTTCAATAGCTGGAAAAAAGACTTGAAAAAGTTGATTCAATCTTGATCATTGGGATGCCTGTTTTTCTAATCGTTTTTATTATTATATATTTTGCTATTTACTTGTCTTAAATTTTTGTAGATACCTAGCTAAATTTAAATAAATGATTTATTTTAAATTCTAAACCATCTAACTAATATTCTAATTCATGTACATCTCATCTCTAGCAATTTTTACAAGTATTGTAGCTACTACAAAGTATTTCAATTTTTACGTTCAAATCGATCAGACCTATATTTCTTAGGATCAGTCATAATCAGAATTTTCTAAATTTATTGCCATTTTAATCTCTACTTATACTATACTACCTGGAACCAAGTTATGGCCAAATCAGTTAAATTCAGTTCTACTATTATTATTATCATTATCATTTTTAACATGATCGATGAAGTGAATCAAAACTTGGTCAAAAATTTCACAAATCAAATTCCTCCGGAAATTGAAAAAAATTACAATTGGACTGAAAATACAACTCAAGCTGTTCCTGATGCTGATCTTGGAGCTGGATCTGAATCTGGGTATGTATTTTTTGAAAAATATCATTAGCTTTTAATAATCATAGTTTTTTTTTAGTGATTTTAAAACTACCTATTTAATACAGATAGTAGGTAGGGTACTATAATTAATTAGTAATAAAATAAGAAGTATCCTAATCCTAACCTTAATCTGTAGTAGTAGGTAGTAGTTAGATATAGGTATCTTAAACTTACATTTAGAATTAGATATATCTTAGAATTCAATTTTGTTTTGAATACCTAATTTGATCATAATACGGAGTAGCATAAAAATTATAAACCAGAACAAGAGATAATTTAGATAAAAGTCCTTTTTAATTAATTGTTTGTAATTTAATCTTTTTGTCCATTTTCATTAATAAGTTTTTCAAACTTTAGAGCTAAAATATATCTCTTATAACAAAAACTTAATTAGAATATACATACCTACTATCTACGAGTATTACTGCTACTGCACTTTTAGCAGGTAGATTAATTCTGGCAAAACAGATACCTAAATTGAGTTTTTTTTCAAAGTATCATTATTTATATTTTCTCTATTTCTTTAGATGTAGAGAAGACTTAGCCAATTTGTGGTGGCTGATAGGCGGGCCTTTTGCTGTTTTAGGAATCTTGTTGGTGTGTGCCTTGTGTCAAAAGTTCATTTGCTCAAAAAAGACTCGAAGGGGGAAAAGAGGGGTTCAACAAAGACGTATTCCATGGAAAAAACGGTGCATTGTAAGTGATGATTGTTGCATAATCAAATTTTTATAAAAGCAATACTTTTTGTACGCATATAAACTATATACTTACCTTACCTAGTGTGAACTGTGAAGTAAGTTAATAGGTATAAAATTGAAACTGTTTCTTTTATTCTTATTTCAGAATAATTTGAGAAAACCCGCAACTTATTGAAAGGCCAAACAAATGAAATGAAATGTTGTAATTTACAATTGCAAGATTTGGACAAAGCAAGGTATCGACTTATAAACTTTTTAACATTAACTTTATTTAAAATTTTTACTTTTGTATACTTCCATTCATATTCATAGTAGGTATTTACATTTACAAATTACAATTCAATTAACTAACTATTACCTACATTAACTGTTAGCACAAGCAATTTGTCAAGTAGGACTTTTGTATATGTACACTAATAACTTACTTTCTGCACATTTTATAGTATGCATATTTAGTATTAGCATATTTATTCAAAAGATCTGCAGCAATTTTAGTTTTAATTTTTAATCCATAGCTCAATGTTTCAGTAAACGTATCTTAGAATTAGATTTACCTAGATATTGTAAGATACTTATGTAGGGTACAGGTACAGTAGTATTATAATATTTAGAAATTAGTCGTAGGTACCGATATTATGTAGATTTTTAAAAGATTTTTTTAAATGAATTTTAGTTAGATTTGAGTAGGAATAGTATACGGATACAAGTTACAAGTATAACCTAGCTAAAACTTTGTAGATACAATTTAAATAAGTAAGGAACTACTGACAGATAAGAATTTTTGCTGACAAATTTTACATATTTTAAAATGTTTAAGAAATTTACTTAGGAGATATAGTCCTCTACTAGTAAAGTACATTTGTACTTAGGTCTTTATATTTTATTTTTTTAAACTTTTTTTACAGTTTTTATTATTTTTTATAGCATATTATAATTGTAATATTTTTACAAAATCTTTCGCTATTGATGTTTTTAATAAGAAATATACTTACGGATAGTATAACCTATATAGGTAACTTGTATTTACTCATACTATATTAGTTAGATTAGTCCTTACTAATAGCCTATTATAAATATGTAGGTACCTACTTTAGGTACATAGATTCTATTTTTTGATTATGCTAAACTGACTAGGATTAATTTTGCATTAGTAATAGGTAAAAAATATGGGATATGCTTTTCTGAACTCATAAATGTATTTATTTTCATATTTTCATTTGTGACAATTTATATTGATTGTTTATTTTAACTTTGAATAAATTACTATTTAAACAAGCATATTCTTGGTTTATGGTTTATTGAACCTATCTATCAGTATGTACTAATATCTTTAATAAGTAAATTTAAATTTGCATTAAAATACATATTTCAAGATATTTTAGTAAGATTTAATTTGTGTTAGAAGATTAGGTTTATTGTTAGATTTATAATTTACAAAATAGCTATGAATTTCAGTTGAATAGGTTCTTAAGCTAGGTAAGTAATGTAAATGTAAGTAACTAATGGAACTTTTGGATTTTTTCTATAATTTGAGATAACAACAAATCTGCATCCATTTGTCCATCAAAGGTTAAAAAATCATCAATTTCTTTACTTGTTGGCGGTTCAAATGTATTCAATTGACTGTAAAGCATTGAACTTTTCATAAAATGTCCAGGTCTTGACTCAAGTCTTGAAATTAACATTTCTTTTGAACATTCCAAATGTATAAAAATTACTTTTCTAATTTGACCATCTTTACCTTGATTTCTGAGGATGTCTCTATATGATTTTTTAAGAGCAGAGCAAGTAATGATAAGTTTCACAAAGCTGAGATTGGAATCTTTAGGATTTTTGAAAATTTTAAAACAATAATTATCGATTTGACTTCGTAGATTTTGAAGCCAGGGTATCCTGTCACTATCATCAAGTGGGATTCCATTACTCATTTTTTCGATATTTGACTCTGAATGAAATGAATCACCTTCAATAAATTGACATTCGAGCTTTTCAGCGAGTTTTGAACCGATTTTGGATTTTCCACAACCTGAAACACCCATGAGTACTAGAGCTATCGGTTTGTCCATTTTTCCTGCAATAAAGACTAAAATATTCAGAATACTTTATAACTTTCAATTGACTTATACGAATACTAATAGTCCTAGAACTAGAGGTCTTTTCATGCTAGCTATTATAAAAAGATTTAGTAAGCAACCTAATTAAACGATGCTAATGAATTGAAAAAGAAGTCATGATTGCAAGTATGCAGTAGGTAAAGTAAAAATCCACTTACCAAATCTTACTCTCAATGATTCAAAGAAGTATTCAAATCAAATTCAATTTAAACTACAAAATAGAGTAATTTTGTTTATTATTTAGGTAGGTACTTAAAACTTATATAGGTAAATGACAAATTAGCTTTATAAACTTTCCTGATACTTTTTATAATACAGGACTCACTCGTATTTAGGTAAGTAAAATAACCATAATAAAATCAAGAAGGTAAATTTTCTTTTACTAGAATTCTACGTTGAATAGTATAGGTAATTTAAGCATAAAAAGCGATATATCAGTAGTGATTGGGATTCTATAAACCACATTTGTAAATAAAGATATTATATAGATACAGCTACAGATACATACTAGTAAATTAAAGCATATTCCTTTTCTTATAGGACACCTTATACCCAACTATTAAATAAGCATAGATACCTTAAACTACAAATACTAATTAATATAATGTAGTTTATGTTATTAAACTATGAAGGTTAAAAAGGTTATTTCATTTGAGAAGTTAATTTGTGAGGTAAAATTATGAGCTAGTTAAAGTTAGTGAGTTTTTTTGTGAAAAATCTTTCATAATTTCACATTTCATTTGATAGGTAGGTACCTATCTATAATATCTACTGGCAATTGGATTTATGTAATTTAAAGCATATAATCTAGTAATACTTAGGTATATTAATTAAATTATCCAAATATTTAAATGTCTAAAGCTATATATAAGAACCTAACATACTTGTAATAATAGTAGGTACTACACATAAATGAATTGGATATAATTTAATTTCAATTTTTGTCGATGTTTCTAACTATAAGTACCTACCCTTATAGCTAAAATTTCTCGAAAATGTTATAGGTAATTTAGTAGGTACATTATGATAAGTATTTTAAAGAAAAAATGTCGCAAGAATTTAATTATAGTTAAAATTATGACTAAAAATAAGGTTTTTTTTGAAATATCTGTAGGGTACTTTATGAAATATACTTGTGCATATCGTGCATTACCAATATTGTAGCTTGTTGCAAAATATTAGGCAAAAAATTGACCATAAATCAATCAAAAAACTCGATTTAAAAAAATATATAAATAGGTATACCTAATCAAGTTCATAAGTATTTAACATACCTAGTTTATTTTACTTATAATTTTTCAAATCCAATACACGTAAAACTATACAGTGGGATTTTCTCACAATTAAAAGGCGAATATATATGTTAAAATGTAAATTAAAATGTAATTGATCCTGAGAAAAATACCCCTTCACCCGATTCTATATTTATATTCTTAAATACATATAAATGTTATTATCAAATTAATGTATCAAAAACACATTATTTATGATTTATGTTAAATTTGATCTATTTTCTATAAGTCGAGAAGGACAAGACAATCGAATCGAAAAAAAGTGTACAAAAAAAAAGTTAAACTCTAGTAGTCGGTGAGATAATGTCAAGTGCATTAAGCCTATTCTCTATTTATTTTTAGTTCTAAGTTTTATATTAAGTAAAAACCATGTTCAGCAAACATATTTTAATACATTTTCAAATATTTTTACAAATTTTGCAATTATTTTTTGGATCTAACCATGGGCTTGAAATTAAGCATGATGCAGGTAATTCATAATTTTTTTGATATACCAGAATTATCAGATATTATCAGTAAGTACCCTACGGTTTTAGAATTGAAAAATTTGTACCTATAATACCTAATACTCCGTAGAATTGTAGAATAGTACTATTTGGTCAAATTAAGATTTAAAAAAAAGTCAAATGACAAAACAAACAAATCAAAAAGCTAATCATAATTGTAAGTTTCAATCCACTCAATCTAGATTCTAGATACTTTTAGACAAATTTTATTAGTTTTTTTTTTTGATTTTGAAAGAAAAACCAGATATAGTCATAGGTCTTATCTTATTTTTAGACCAAAGCAAAGTCCGAGTCCGAATGTACCCGACTATAAAGTTGCCTTCTATAATACCAATACCTAGCTAGCTATCGTGAATGTGTGACTTTTGACCAAAATAAATTAAAAATAAAATGGTAAACTAATGCTAATTTTAATAAGTAAACTTGTGCTAGCACAAAACTTAAATATACAGGCAAATAGATTTCGACTTAGGATCTTTAATAGAAGTGAATTTGAATTTCAATGATTCCATTTTAAACAGATATTTTTTTTTGTAAATTCAAAATTTGATAAAAAAAATTATCGGAGGAATCGTATAGTTTGTAATACTTTTTAGGTGATTAACATATTTTGCAAAAAAAAAAGCATTTATACTTAATGTACTTAGGATTAGTGTACTATTTTTAGGAATATCGGTACTACATACTTACTACTAAATACTAATATTCCTAGGTATTATTGTAGTTTTAGAGCAAATTCCATTCTGATTCTGTTCTGAATACGAAGTATCAGTGTCTTAAAAAATACAAAAATGACTTTAAAAAGTTTCAAAACATTCAAAATTCGAAATATTTTATCTACCTTATATTATAACTAATTAACTAATCTTACGAATCAGCAAAATCTCTAATCATAAATTTAAAATTTGGGAACGATAAAAAAAACCTCAATAAGCAAGTTTGATTGTTTGATGGAAGAGGTTTATAATATATCACAAAAAAATTAAACATGATTTTGTGTTTTAATTTTTATAGGCGGAGTAAGTTCTCAAAAAGTTCAAATATTTGAAGGAAAGAATGAGACAATGAGCGGTGGATATGCTGGAGGAGGTGGTGGTGGTGGTCAGGGTGGTTATTCCGGAGGAAAAAGTCAGGGTCAAGGCCAAGGTGGATATTCGGGTGGTTCCGGTGGTTACCAGGATGCTTCTACAACAATGAAAGCACTTGTAGACTACGATTTTAAAGGTTAGAAAAATTTCTACTACAAAGCTTTTTTTCCAAAAAGAATAAGAAATTGATTTTGAAATCTTTTATTACAATTACAGTTGACCATCCAAAGGAAGAGTCTTATAAAAAGAATGAAACAAAGGGTGGTTACGGTAAGATACTTCGCAAATATGTCAAAAATGCACTAATTAAAATATGATTTTTTGCTCTAGATGATGGTAATAAGGGTGGTTACAATGGTGGTGATAAACAACAAGGAGGATATGCGGGGGCTGGAGGTTATATGGGTAAAAGAGAAGCTGGAAATCAAAATTTTAATAATCAAAATGGTTATCAAAATTTCAAAGGAGGTGGTGGTGGTGGTAATAACAACAATGGATATCAAAACCCCAATCAACAAGGTCCATCACAAAACTATGGAACTGATTTTGCTCAACAACAAAATCAAAATCAGAATTATGGTGGAAATTTACCTGGAGCTCAATATGGAACTAATTTCAACAATAATCAACAACAAAATACTGGATATCAACAAAACCAGAATCAAAATTTCAATAATAAGGGAGATAATAATCAAGGTTATCAACAACAGCAACAACAACAGCCTGGAAATAACTATGGTGGGAATATACCTCAAAATCAGTATGGTAGCGATTTTGGTCAGCAAAATAGTGGCTATAATCAAAATCAAAATCAAAATCAAAATTTCAATAATAATAATAATAAAGGTGATTTGAATATGAATTCAGGATATGATTCAGGTGCTATACTACCCCCTTCCTCAAACTATGGAACTATAAATCCATCGAATCAGTATGGAGTGAATGATCCATCAAATCAGTATGGATCTAATATTCCGGCAAATCAATATGGTAGTGATTTCAATAATCAAAATAACAATGCAAATAATTTTAATGCCCAACCCTTGCAACAATCCTATGGTGGAAACTTTGACAATAATAACTCTGGCTATTCCAATCAGCAAAATTCAGGCTATAATAATAACAATCAGCAAAATTCTGGCTATAATAATCAAGGTCCTTCAAACTCTTATGGTGTTCAGCAACCTCCTTCACAACAATATGGTGGAGATATTGGTAATAAAGGTGGTAATATGCCATCGCAACAATATGGAAATCAAAATTCAGGGTATCAAGATAACAATCAAAAAGGTCCTCAACAAGACTATGGGTCTCAAATTTCCCAACAGTATGGATTTAATCAACAACAGCAAAATAATTTCAAAGGCGATGTTGGAGGAGGTTATAATCAACCAAATCAAGGTGGATATGATCAAAATTTTGGAAATCAATTCCAACAACAGCAGGGAAATCTAAATCAACAAAAAGGTCAACAACCAAATAATGCTTTTGGTTTTGATCAGGGACAAAATTTTGGTCAAAATCAGCAAAATACTGGGGGTGGCTATCAACAACAACAACAACAACAGCAACAAAAAGGTCTACAACAAGACTATGGCTCACAAATTCCACAACAACAATATGGAAATAATATTGGTGGTGGTGGTGGGGGAGGCGGTTATCAACAAAATCAAAATTCACAACAAAATTTTGGAGGTGGCGGTAATTTTGGCCAGCAACAAGGTTACCAACAAAATAATAATTTCAAAGGGAATAACTTTAATAATGCAGCACAACTATACAAAGAACCTGGACCTGGTCCAAATGTTGGCAATTCAATGTATGGTCAACCTTCCAGTGGGGGATACAATAACAATAATAATTTTGGCGATATAAGTGGGGGATACAGTCAAATGATTAATATGTTCAAAAAATTTCAACAACAGCAACAACAACAGCAACAAAAGGGTTCAGGTTATGGATCTCCACCACCAAGTATTGGAATGGAAAAGTATGGTAAAGATTTTGGTCTAAATGAAGTTGGCTACACCCCAATGGACAAAATGAAATTTGAACAAGCTATGAATTCGGGATATGGGCAGAATTTTGGCTATAATTCCAATTCGCCTATGAATATGAATATGAACATGAAAATGAAAATGATGGGCATGAAAGGCGGATATCCTGATACTGGAGCAGGTGGTTATCCAGACTCTGGTGGCGGTGGCGGCTATGAATTGAAACCTAAGCAAACGGAGGAAATAAAAACTTTTGCATCCTATTTCCCACAACCTCAAAAAGCTAAAAAACCGATGAAAAAATATTATGGTTATAACGACATCGATTCTTTTGAAAATGACCTGAGTAGTGAATACTTGTATGGAAAAGACTATTCTTATCCTCATCATTCATCAAGTTCTCATGAATATGATCATGAACCAGAACCAGCCTATCATCATATACCCTTACCATCTAAAAAATCTCCAATTATATCACCTATTAAATATAAATATGTATTACAACACACTGATGACCTACCTCCACCAAAAATAATAGAAAATTATAAGTTTGGCGATTTTAGTAATTATTTAGAAAGTGATACTGAATTAATAGCTTATGATGATACCCATAGCCATCATAGTGAATTAGACCATCATAGTTTATTTTAAATTTAGGAAAGAGTAAATTGGTTTTAAGTTTTAGTTTTAAATACGATATATTATGTAATAATGATGTACCTATGTACCTATATGTATGGCTATATACAAGTATAATATACTGTACAATATGTATATTATTTTATTATGTTTAGTTAAAATCAAAATAAATAAGGAATAACAACAAGTAGGTATAGAGGTATTTGTAGAGTTCAACTACAAACTATAATACAATTAAAAAATTCATAATATGTATAAATTAATAATAGTCATAATATATGAATAAAACAAAATAATATTTTTATATACAACCACTAACTATGTATTAATCAGTAGGAACAAGAACATTTCTAGGTAGGTAAATTTAATGTTTAAGCTTATTGGCTTTTCGGTAGATAGATTTCCTAATAAGGATGATAAGGAGTTTATAAGAAGTTTATACGAAATGTATACCTAAATAAAAATGCATAGTACCTAAATGTATGTGTACCTTATTATTAGGTTAAATTCAAGATGTTTTTTGTCAATTTTAAATTTTGATCAAATATTTTGATCTATAGTTATAGTAGGTAGGTACAATACAATCTACAATACAATACACTATTTAATTAATGAGAGTAAAAAATTACTACGACTAATAACTATCTACCTACTAGTAACTAAAACTTATACGACTACATTTTATATACATATTGTCAAAATTGCATTTTTATAAAAAAAATTAATTTGATTGTGATCAGTTAGTACCTAATTAGTTGTACGACTTTGCAGTTTGAAAAAACATTTCGGGGTCATTCATTAAGAGTTTATGTGCCTCTTCGTTCAATACTCTTCCCCCTTCCCATCTAGGATCATCCAATAATCTTAAAATTGAAAGACAGATCTAAAAAAATAAAATAAAAATCGAAAAATTTAATAATTTCATTTTTATCCTTTTAAATATGGTGTAAATATAATATATAGGTAATATGTTGTAATGAAATTATAAACGCCTTTATATTATCTAAATTACTCAAAAATTATTTAAATTTTGAAAAAATAAAAAACTAACATAGCATATACAACCATTTGTCTCCCATCTTTTTGAAAGAATAGATAGATCTCTGAGTCCGACCATCCCTGTGTTATCAATAAACGGATGATAAACCTTGCCCAAAACCTTGACACTTTTAATAGGAACATTGGGATATCTGAAAGTATTGAATAAATATATTGGTACATTAATAAATATATTAAGGTCTAAAGTTTTAGTAGAATAATTAAGACAAAAAAAGATTCTTTTTTTAAAAATAAACTTACTTTTGTGAATCTATTATTAATTCCAAGATAATTATTCGACCGTAATAAGGAGATGACCTCGAGCAAATTTCAAAATTAATATAAATTCTACTCTTGCCGCCGCCGTAATTAAATGTATATCCTTTAAACCCTTATAAAAAAATATGGTTAAAAATAAAATAAAATATTATAATTATTAGTAATTTAATCAAGTAGGTATTGTAGATTATTACCTTCAATGTCAAGTTTTCCAATGAGTTCAAACTCTCTCTCTGCAAACAGAAATCCATCTGCAAGAGTACTTATTTCACTAATATCACTAGTTGTTGATATTGATGAGTCGATGGAAGCTGCTTTTGATCCTGCTGGAAAAAGAGTTTCGTCTGGTTCAGCTTCAACTTGCTCCGATGAATTTTTAAACCTAATTGACCCAAATTTTTGATTGAAATTCGATGATATAGGGAATGGCAATCGTTCAATAGGAGCATCTAAATGATCCTGATCATCAGCTGAATCGATAAGTGATGTTGGTTGTATTATAGGTAGAGAAGGATATGCTTCTGATATAATTTTGTTTTCTTCATCTTGCTCCAATATGTTTTTGATCCTTAGTGATCGAAATTGTTGATCGGACTTGGAAGACATTGACATTGGTTCAACAGGACCATCTAAATGATCCTGATCATCAGAAGAAGAGCTAAGATCCAAATCATCTATATTAAACCATTTGGCTCTTTCTAGCTTCTCCATGTTTGACTAGTAAAATATATAAATAGATTTAATCTACCTACCTATTTTTGGTAATTTTAAAGAATATAAAAATATTGTACATACCAGTTTTCTGGGTGAATTTCTGGGTGTTTCCTCATTGGACATCATATTGCATATGTAAACACAATCGACTTGTTATTTTTGTCTCCAATTTTTTATTAACTTCAATTCAGCTTCAACTTGCTCGAAATCTAAAAAATAAAGCAATAGTAATTAATTAAAAATGTTTGATGATTTTGAATAAAATTTAGCTATTACCTGATTTTGGTCACGAGGAATGAGGATCTGTAATTAAACACAAACACCCACCATTACCATCACATCACAATTACAAATTAAATTATAAATGAATAGATTAGATTTACCTAGATTAGATATTTAATATTCTCAATATTTTGCAGGTATAGATACCGATATTTGACACGATACAAGTCTATAATAGAACAAAATATTCACTAGTTAGTAATTTCACTAGTTAGCATGCAGTTAACTAATTTATTAATTAAGCTCTGAAAAATCATATTTTGACCAGATTCGCTTCGCTTGTTTTGGTAAAGTAAATTCTGAAAAAAAGTGTCCTTTTTACCCTACTTTTTATTGAGCAGCAGAAAATTGGTCTACTAAAAAGTACAAGATTGGGCGGTAGCCTCTCTGTAGTCGCCTATTGCCTTATTATGTAGATTCAAATAGGCACCTAGCACCACGTTTATTGCTATTGCCCTACTATGCCCTATCCTATCTTTTGAAATAGGCTACTTTAGTAGTGCGATTTTTGGTCAATTTTAATTGCTAATTTAATTATAATTACCTTAAAGGTGACCCCAAAATGAGTAGTAGTGATGATTCTTCAGATTCTGAGGTTGAGATAGTCACAAAAAAACCGAAGGGAGACGAGAAGCCTGTTAAAAAAGCAAGCAAAATTGAGCGTAAAAAGGTAACAAAAAATCAACGTACTTTAATATGTAGTAGAATGTCGAATAATTAAAATTTAGAGTTAATTGTTAAAAAAATCAATTGTCACTAATATAAATGATGTTTTATGTCACTTACCAAATCAGAAACTAGAAGCTGAGGGCACGGAAGAAGATTTTCAAGCAATGCTGTTAAGAGCGAACCAAATTAAGAATAAAGTCCGGAGGAGAGAAGCCGTGCTGAAAGCATTGAAGTTGAAGAAGAAGGTAGGAAATTTAATTTGTAGGATTTGTACGTGCGTGTGCATGCAGTTCAATTTCCTTGTTCTTGGTTTAGTTAGCTTAGCTTAGCCGGTCTTTTCTTTGTTGTTTAATACACTACGACTTACACGTAACACTTGTCACATGACCCAAATTATTGAGCTGGCTGGGTTGAACTTAAAATTGAAAAGAATGTAATTGTAGTTTAATTTAATTTTAATTTAACGATGTTGATGTTCGTTTTATTCTATCTAATAACTATTTTAATATCTCTTGTCAACTTGTCAACTTCTCTTATGCTTAAATCCTATGGTCTATCCATTTGTTGGACTTATGCAGCTCTGAGAAACCAGGGTTTGACCTCAATTTAGAAGGATGAATAAAGTAGATTCGGTTCGATTCGATAGATGTAGATAGGTCGAAGGTGGCTTTTGAGAGCTGAATCTGAATTAAATGAGGGGAGCTTTAAATTAAAAATTAGAAGTCTAGCTGAAGTATGTAACGGGCTATTTTAGCAATTATTTAATTAAGTAAGGTATAAATTATAAAAATATTTTGAAAGAGTGAAGCTATTGAGCATAATAATAAGGTATTTAAATTTGTTTAAAAGACATTTTTTGACCTTTAGAACTAACTCTATTTTATATCTTATATAGCTAATGCAAAACACAAATTATTTATGCATTTGGAATTTGGAATAGAATTAGAATTTTAGAGATAGTGGAATTCAATCTTGAACTTGAAGATTCAAATTCAAATGAAATTCGCCTTGCAAAGACTGTTATGATTTACTATCTAATTATCTATATTCTAAGTATATTATATCAAAAAATAAGTTAGGAGTAGGAGGGATTAATGATTCTTATTTTAATTTATATTGTATTTAGTTGAAAAGGAAAGAACGTGATAAAAGACAAAAGGAGGCAGAAGGACTTGGTGATGCAGCTCCTGCAAGAAAAGTTCCACATACAATTGAAAGCTTAAGAGAAAAAGATGTGTCCACTGTTGAAGATGGTGATCTTGAAACTAATTATGATATGTGTTTGGATGAATTCACGTCATATTATAATCGAGCTTACGAACCTAAAATATTAATTACATCTTCAGATAATCCTACGCTTGTAAGTATACTTTAAACTTTAAGTATTCAATAAAAATCATCTCCATCTTTAATTTTATTAAGCCTTTTCATCTATCTACCTATAAAATTATAATTAAGCTTAATTAAGTACATTTATTTATTTTTTTTTTTAGAAAACTCGGTTATTTTTACGAGAATTGTCAAGGATTATACCCAACTCTGAAGTTTTTCTTCGACGACAGTCAAAAGTTAAAAAGATTACGGATCAAGCTATTGAGAAAGGTTTCACTGATGTCATTGTTGTTAATGAACATCATAAAATCCCGAGGAGTTTGTTAATTTCTCATCTTCCTGAAGGACCTACGGCATTTTTTCGATTAAGTAATGTACAACTTACTAAACATATTAAGGTAACTGCAACTTATTAATCCTTTCCACATAATAAAAAAGCTATATAATTTGTATATAGTATATAGGTATTTGTAATTATGTTTATATTACAAATTATTCTATCAGTAGTATAATGCCTACTATAATACTAATCTTAAATATTTCTTTTTTAATTACAGAGAGATTGGAGAGAAATTACAAGCCATAAACCTGAAGTAATCTTAAGCAATTTCAGTACAAGATTGGGTTTCGCAATAGGAAGATTATTTGCTTCACTTTTTAATCAATCTCCAGAATTCAAAGGAAGACGAGTTGCTACTTTTCATAATCAAAGAGATTATATATTCTTTCGTCATCATAGGTTAGTTAAACTAAAACCTTGATTTTAAAATGTTAAGTGTTTTTTAACTAGAGTCCTTATTTCTAACCTAGGTAATAACTTTCTTTTGTATTATTTAGATACGAGTTTAAAAAAGAAGGCCAGAAAGCAGCTCTTCGTGAATTAGGTCCTAGATTCACATTAAAATTAAAATCATTACAAAAAGGTACTTTTGACTCAAGAACAGGAGAATATGAATGGATTATAACAAATAGAAGACATGAAATGGAGACAAGCAGGCGAAAATTTTTCCTTTAAGACCGCATTTATTTTATTGTTGGTATTTTTTTTTATTTCAAACTTTCTTTTATAAAAATCTGATACTAATCTAATAAACAGAATTTTATTGGTACAAAATTAACATTGATTATTTACACAAAAAATAAGAAATATATAAGGAATAGGTATTATGCCTAACCTAAAACATAATGTAACTTTAGCCAGTAGGTACTATAGCTAAAATTTTATAAATCATTTAATTTCCTTTCTGAAATACCAAATTTTTATTTGGATTTTATATAAAATTGAGAACAAATATAAAATCTGTGATTTCAGGTCTGAATTACTTAATTACTGTCAGAACTGAATTGAATGAATAGGCAATTAGGTATTTTTTAGCATTTTAATACCTATCTTTTGTATGTAGTATGTTTAGGTTCTCTTTTAGAAAATAGTTTAGTTTTAGTTTATACTAGTACATGTATAAATAGCAAAATTAACTGGTATATCTTTAACTAGGAATAACATTATAAAGATTTGTCTTTTATTTTATCTCCCACCGCGACCTCTCCCTCGGCCACGTCCCCTTCCTCGACCTCGTCCTCTGCCTCTACCACGATGACCACCTCTACCACCCGCTCTTACAATCATTGATTTATGTTTTTCAACAAAACTCTCAAATTCAGGTGTACAAAATAAGCAGCCTTTTTTAACTCCATCCAATTCTTTCATATCAGCTGAAACAAGCTGTGATGAACATTCTTCACATTTCTCTTTATCAAAGACGACTACTTTCCTTGAGCCCTCGAATATTGAGATAAAAACATCACAAACATTACAATTTATTTTCCATTTGGGTCCACTCGAAGGATCTAACACCAAGAGTCCATCTCCACATTCATCACAAAAAGCAACACCTTTTTGTAGAAAGCTATATTTGCATGTTGGATGAACACAATTACTGCAACCTTGACCTTTTTTCATTCCAGGAAATGGTGGGTTGTTTATACAATACTGCGAATTAAGTTAGAATATAGAAAAGTTAACAAAAAATCAAGTTAGAAAATTGATAGAACAAATTAGGGAAGAATTTTAAGATATTTATATTTTTAAGATAAGGGTATTAAATATGTTAGTAAGATTTGCTACCGGACAAAATGTATATGACTTTGCTTTGCTTCCAGCATTGTAAGAAATCAATTCAAACTCATCGAGAGGACAACGTTGGTCAAATGCTCTTAACACACCGCCTTGTGGTATATTTAAAGTTTCATTGCAAGTTGGACAGTGAAGCCGAGAAACTTTACTCGTTACAAGTTTTAAATATCTTCTACACTTTCCACATCTTGAGAGAGCTTTCCCAGAATCAGCGTGTTTTGAAAATGAAACTTCAAATAATTCGTCCATGTCTGTAATATTTTTGACAAAGTAAAGAAACTTTGCTTTGAAAACGTCCAAAGTATGATCAACCACAGGAGCTAATTGTGCTTCACCTAAAATATACGTAGAAAAATAAAAGTAATTAGAACTGACCCTTATAAAATTGGATTCGAAATTGGATTCGAGGTCTTTTTCTCTTACCACGAGCTATTAAATCTAATTGCTGTTCAACTTCCGATCTCATGGTTGGTAATACTAACTCTGGATCAATTTTTAAATATCCATGAACGAGAATAATACCAAGTTCAGTAGGCTGCAACTTTCTCCCTGAATAGAGAAATTAAAAGGAATAAAAAAAAAATTTTTTTTAGATTCGCCAGAAATCGTTATAAAAACTATCACACTATCATCTTTTCTATTTCATTGTCAGATCAAGATTTTATTTCAAACCTGGTAAGAGTTCAACGTAATTCCTTTGGCAAATGTTATCTAAAAATACGTTTAATTAAATAATTTGAATTTGACTAATGTAATGTAAGTGACATTTACTTATATGTACAGGAATTGAAGCCTATAAAGAAAATAAAAATTCAAATAAAATGGCATTTCTAGTGTAGATTAATAAATATTGATTAGTAATAAACTTACATCAGTTCCAATACCATGTTTCTCCATAAGAGAAATTAACTCGGACTCTGTCAAGTACTCTGGCGGTTTAGTTTCTCCTTCGTATAGTTTTTTCTAAATTATAAAAATCATTACTTTACGTACATGCTTTTAAATGTTTATTTAACTGGTTAGTCACTTACTTCAAGAATCTGGTAGTGTGCATCAATTGTAACTTGTGGGATTTGATCATTTGGTGATATAGCTGAGAATGGATAAATTCTTGTAAAGCCTGGACTGATGATTTCCTTTCCTTGAAAAGTAAATATTTCTGGACCAATACTGAACATAATTTTTGTCTCTAAGAATTTACAGTCTTCAGTCACCTATCATATCAAATAAAAATTATAGAAATCCTTATGACTTGAAATTGGGAATATAAGAAAAGTTCATTACCGTTGATATAAAATATTTGACAATAAATTCATAAAGCCTAGCAGAATCGTTATCGTGAAATGTTCCCAAATGTGTAGCCATCACAGGAGTTATAGGACTGTGATCTCCAGCATCCTTTCCCTTCAAGGGTGTCACGATTTCATTCCATGAAACACAACTTGACCAATCATTATGCTTACTAAACTTTGTAAGTAGACTCCTAAGATAGTTAAATCAAATATACAAATTACAAATGTATTCAAAATATACATAAGTAGTAAGTAGGTACTTTTAATTTAAAAAAAAAGATAGAGTATGGTTACTTGTAATCAAAAGTTGAATGATAATGTGTAGTTTCAGTTCGAGGGTATGATATGTAACCCTGAGTATAAAGTCTTTCAGCTATGACCATGGTATGTTGCGGACTAAAGCCCAATTTTGAAGAACAAATTCGTAACATTTCAACAGTATTAAGTCCTAATGGTCTCTTTTTAGAACATTCTTTTTTCCTTACGTCAGTTACACTAGATTTTTAAAAAATATAATAAATAGGTGTGAAGAATGATTACATAGATTAATTTTAACTTCAGAAAAGCATTTTTCTTACGTTGCATTTTTACTGTCTTTAATCATATTAAGAAATACATCAGCTATTTGCTTATCAAATAATCTTCCTCTATTCCATTGTAAATCAATTTCTTTATCATCAGCTAGTCGAATTCGAACCTTTAAAAAAACCATTATTATTTTTTAAGGCACAAATATGAAGTTGATCACACAATAAAAAAAATGAGCATATACATACATTCAAATTCCAAAATTTTTCTGGTTTAAATTGTTGAATCATGTCGTGCCTTTTAACACAAAATCCTAGAGTAGGTGTTTGACAAGGACCGTAGCTAATTAGAGCTGAGTCAAGACTTCCATATTTACCCTATATTTCATAACATAAAGTAAAAATTAATAGTTAATAATACTACCTACCTATTTATTCATTATCTGATTTCAACTCTTGACTTACATGAAATACTTTTGTTTGAAATCTAGTAAAACAACAACCAATTCTTAAATCCAATTCCTGTCTCGCCTCAACAGAAAGAGATTCGTTCTCATTCGGAACAGTTAAATTGTCCATTGCTTTTTTAATCTCTTCAGCTGACAATGCCGAAAATTTAGCTCTGAAGAGTGTCTATATATTTTTAAATAGCAATATAAAATGACATTCTTTTTCAATAAATAAAGAATTTTATTTAGGTACTTACTTGTTTTGGTACAAGTCTTAATGTATCCTTTAAAATGTCAATAACTTCAAAGCATATATTTTCTCCTTCTTTATCACAATCCAGCCACAATATTAACCATTTGGCACCTATATAATGGATACTTGATTGGATACTAATCTAATAATGGATATAATGAATAATCTCCCATATTACCTCTTGCCTCCTGTTTCAACGCCAATGGAACCCGTTGTTTCTCATTCGATTCATTTTTAATCGTAGGACATTCAAATAATTCAGCTATATAATAATAAAATAAACAGCATCAATAAATTACAGCACTGCTTCAGCAAAAATGTACCTGGATCCACTTTATCCCATGAGTTGAATTTTCCTGCATCAATTATTCAATATTCAATTACTAAACTAATTAAAGTTGATTTGGGGAAGTAAATTTTTGTAATAATTAAGAAAACATGGACATTACACTATACCACTTTCTTCTAAAAATTTAAAAGTAAAAGTAAATATAAATGTTTATTTTGTAGACCTGGAAAGTCCATTCCATATACGTGTCCAGTCACAGCAGTCTGCAATCAACAAGCAACAATGCAATTACTATACTACCCAACTTTTAAAACTTTTTGAAATACATAGTATAGTTTTAACTACAATTACTGACAACTTACCATGCGAAATTGGACCCTTTGTCTCATAAACATGCCATCCCATTCGTGGACCGGAATTCCATTTAATGCTAATAAAAGTTAAATAAGTTACATAAACAAAATTTAATTCGACATATTACTAAATTACTAAATTAAATTACCTTTTCTAGTCCTTGGAGCACTACCATTAAACTTGTGTGCAATTGTTTCAGCAACCGACGGCTAATAAGCATGTTAAAATACATAGAATTAGAAAACAGAAAATTAATGACATTGGCATCATTAATAATAAGAATTATATTATTATTTGTCTTGGACTGGACTTGATAGGAATGATAATGGACTTGAAGAATGTTAATGTTAATGTCAAAGTTAGCAATGTGATGGTTTTTAAGTTTAAATTTAGATCATTTATTATATATGAATTATGTTAGGACTTACCTTCTCAGCCACCATCAACACCGTGTCCATTTTTAATTTGTAGATAACTTGAATCTAATTATAATTCATTTCTTAAACTTTGCAGCCGGCTCTTGACTTGAAACTTGAAAGAAAGTTAATTTTTAAAATTAATTTTTAAATTTTAAATTTTTTGAAATAGGCCGATTGAGTCAATTCTACTAGTCTATTTAGGTCTTCTACAATTTGGTCGTTTATTGAGAATTGAGGGCAAAATGCAAAAGGTTTTTTTCTTTTTTGGAAAAACCCGAGTTTGGCCTAACTGGTTAAAAGATGACAAAGTTTGGGTTTTAACCAAATAACTTCTTTGTATTACTACAAATATTAAAAAATTGATGTGATAACTTTTATAATTTGTCCATTTAATTGGCAATTAACATGAATTTAATTTAATTGTAAGGCCTAAATTGCATTGCTTTGCATTTGCATTCCATTTTTAAAAACTAACTTTGAATGAATAGAATACTGGCACTGTACTGGTTACTGGACGGGTAGATGTAGATGTAGATACAACATACCATATTTTTATTTTAGTTTAGTTTAGTTTAGGCCACTTTAGGCTAAGGATAGAGTCGGGTAAAAAGGTCAAGATCAGGGTTGGATTAGATTAGATTAGAGGTAGAAATTTACTCAATTTTTCTGTTAAATTGGCTTAACTGGTTCTGATTAATGATTAAGAATCAATATAGATATTATTCATATTTATGTAGGGTAGGTATTTACATGACATGGACCAAATACTAGGTCTAGGCAAGTACCCGTTGATTTTGATTAACGATAAGTAGAGTAAAGATTATTTAATTAAAATTTTGAAATTTTAAAAATTTTTAATCAAAATAGAATTTTTAATTGATTTTGTAGAATACGCTACAGATACATATAAAGAGATTTTGATTGACAATATTTATTTTATAAATAGGTACACTTATTCTATTAAATATGTAACTAATAATTAAAATGTAGTAGGTAAATAAGTATCACTCACTGTGAATATTCTTTTAATTCACTTTTATTTTATGTAAGTAATTCAATTTTACAAATACATCAAAAATAGAAATCAAAATCTGATATTTAAAAGCTGAATTAAGAATAATAAATAGATTATGGTGCTATATTTTATTTGAATTTGTGTTTGGTTTTGGTATAGATGCATGTATTATGTAATTAGTAAATTATTTGTAAAAAATAAAATAATAAGGTAAAATAGTTAAGAAAAATTGGTCTTTTTTAATTATTAAACTTATATATCAGGAATATAGAATTTGTTAAGGACTTTATGATTATAATTAGTTGATAAAGATAAAATTAAAGATTATCAAGTATCAAGTACTTTGGATATTGATATTAGGTATATAGGTAGGGTACATAAAATAAGAAAGGGTATATACAAAATATAATTGGGTATGTACTGTACTGTTGAGTAAATATAAAATATCTTGATGAGTTTTTCTTTCAAGTTCTATATTTGATTTGATAGTCATTGTGCAATGCAAATGCAATCTGAAGTTGTATTCGTTTCGGTACTAATTAGATAATAATAAGTAATTTATAGAATAATCGTAAAGTACCATATATACACACACTATATTAGATGCCATAAATATACACAAAATGAAAAAATTACTTAAACTTGAACGGCATTTTTGAGACTTAAGTAAGTATATTGTAATTAATTATTCACAAGCCCCGCATCCTTTGCCATTGAATAGAATATCGAGTCTTTCTTTTGGAGTAGAGTGTCAGGTTTATCATATTCTTTAATTTCTCCATTATCAAGAACCA
>JAQIXA010001670.1:0-22867 GCA_034699045.1 Nanhermannia cf. coronata Gr-Ori-00579
TTCAATGGGTGCGGGCTAATAAGATATCCAGTATAAATAGCCGTATTTAGTAAATAATTTTGATTTTTGTTAGTATTTGATATAAATAATTCGAAATTGAGCAATATAAATGAATATAATCCGATATTTATTTTTGGAAATTTTCATTTTGGGGCAGTAAATCGGTCTTTTTAGCCTGCCAATTTTATTTTGACTATCCAAAAACTTTCCTGAAAATATCCCCATATCAATCAAATGGGAAAAAATCCAAAATTTGCTCGCAGAATTAATAATGAACTAAAGAGTAGTTAATTAAATCCTAGTAATTTTGTATTTCTGAAATACTCATTTAAAATAATTAGCTTTCTATTTTCGGTTCTTTCGATAGATTCATTAAAATAATTGGAGATATAATAAAATACACTTGTATAAACTACACAAGGTAAATCTATTGATTGAGAGTCTTTCTATTTAGCAAGAAAAGCTTTTTTCAAACTCAGGCTCAAAATTAATTTCAGGAGGAAAGCTCGACAAAATTTTATGCAAATGACAAATTTCTCAAAATCTAAACAATTTTAATTTTCTCCGATTTAATCTCTTCCCTATTTGGGTTGAATTTACCCCTATTTTATAGGTCTAACTTTACCCAATTGTATGAAATTAACCCAAATTTAAAAAAAAATTCTAACTAAACTAAACAAAAAAATATTTGAGTTTATTTCATACAGGGATAAAATTAGCCCAAAATATCAGAAATTTCATCTAAAATAAAAATGGGATTAAACACAAGTCCATTATAAATATAAATTATAAAACCATGATGTCATGTCATATATATTCGTGGCAAATTACATCTTTCTAAATACTGTAATGACTACTTTATGCTAATTCTACTGATATTATACTTATACATATATTATGGTACATTATAATATTGTATAATTTCACACTTCTAGTGGGTATTAAAGATTGTCATTATTTTATAGATTTTTAGATGAAAAAAACGGACAAGTATTGATGACATAATGGTTCAAATTCAAGTAGGTTTAGTAGATACCCACTCATATTTTAAATATCAAGATTTACGTAGGTCGTAGTACATATAGTAGGTAGTTGAAATCAAGTGGGCTTCGATTTCTTGAAATTTTGGTAATATTTCCGATAGCAGACCATAACACCCACGGACATAACGAGTTTTTTTGTGGGGGAAAAAACAGACAAGAATTTCGGGGTAGATTGGTTCATAAATTGAGTACCCTACTGATAATATAGGGTACTTATGTAGTAGGTATTTGATAATTAGTGTAAAAGGGGAGATAAGTCCTTACCTACGATACTTGTATTATTATATACCTAGGAAGATTATAAAGGCAGTCAAAATACAGATAAGTACCTACAAAGGGATACTAGCTGATTTACCAATAGTGATACGCACAGGGCCAGTCTCAAATCTAGTTTCCTTAAAAATTACAACTGCACAGGTTATCCTAAAAAACGTCATTTTCATACACTTTTGACCCATTTTGAAGTCAAAGGTCAACTTTGGGGTCAAATGAATGTCAAATTTGGAATCTCTGTCATTGATTACCAGTTATGGTTAGCACAGCTAAAATAGGGGTAGCCAAAATTGTCAAATTGGTCAAAATACCTGGCTAAAAAGAACGCTCACAACTGCTCACAATGTCCAAAATGAAAATTTCCCAATATAAATATAGGATTATATTCATATTTATTGTTCAATTTCAAATTATTTATTTCAAAAACTAACAAAAATCAAAATTATTTACTAAATACGGCTATTTATACTCGATATCTTATTTTAGTAGATCAAAGTTTTGGCCATTTTGTCCATTTTTCCTAGGGTGCTGGATGAAATCAATTTCAGCCGGCCAATAATGATAACTCTGATTATCCTGTATTTAATTATATATAGTAGTGATAATATGATAGTAGTTAGTACCTAAATAATTGAAATGAAACTGATGAAAGGGTCGAGATTTCATTTTATTTCATTTCATTTTATTGATCTTTTTTGCCCTTAAATCTCGTTAATTTGTACTCAACTCGGATATAAAAATACATTTATTTTGCACATTTCTCAGAGAGAAAAATAAATGATTTACAATAAAATCTAGTTATATCGTCCTTAAAGATACTTTATAAAGGACTTGTGTTTAATTTCCTTCCTAATTTGAGTAAATTTACCCCTATATTTACCCCTATAACCTAATTTTTTTAGTTTAGTTGAGATTATGTAAGGTTAAGTTAGGATTTTTCAAAAAAATTTTGGTTTATATGATACAGGGATAGGGTTAGACCAAATATATAGGGGTAAATTCAACCAAAATAGGGATGAGATTAAATCGTAGGCTTTGTATTCTGATTAGAACTGTATTTATAATAATTATAATACCCTACTCATAATACTACTGATCTTCTCTAGATTTTGCCAATTTGCAAAATTTTCGCAAGATAATTTCTAATCTCTCTTATTATCAAAAGCTCAAATCTTTCTAGTCATTTGCATTAATTGCGTTTGTAATTATGCAAATATTTAAACAAGTACTAGGACTATGTATACATGTTAATTAGTAGGCAAAAATAACTCTAGATTTTGTCATTATATTTTCCTAATCTGTATTAAGCACTCTTGAAAGGTCATTTACAAAATTATATTCATTTTTGCCTAATTAAACGAGGATTATTCCTTGAAAAAGGTCAAAAGTATCTTTTATAAATGCAGATTTTTTGCAAATTTTTTCAAGTATGTTTATAGTATAACCTAATATACAATAAGAGATATGGAAATGAACCAGAGTAGTGATTATTTATAATGCGATTCAAATGGACCTAAAAAACGTAGAAAAAACGTAAGAAATCTGGATTTAAATGAGGATTATCGACCTTTCTAGGAATTACAAAGTCATTTTGAGTTCAAAATTTTTGGAAATTTTTGTATAAATCTTCATATATGTATATAAGATTGCTAAGTAAAGGCTTCGATTTAATCTCATTCCTATTTTGGTTGAATTTTACCCCTATAATTTAGGTCTAACTGTATAAAATTAGCCTAAAGTAAAAATATTTTGGGTTAATTTCATATAAATGGGTAAAGTTAGACAAAAAAATAGGTGTAAATTCAATCAAAATAGCGGTGATTTTAAACAAAAGTTGTAAATAAATATCTTAGTTTTCAATTTTAAAGTCTAAATCAAATCTTAGATTTCAAGTATTAGAGACAAGGCCTGAAAGCCTGCACAATTCTGCAAAAAAATATGCAAAAATTGTTATTTAAGCTCAAAATCCTAGTTTTTTTAATCATTATCGTTATTATATGTGAATATACAGATATATAGGGTATTATTATCTATATATTTAGATCTTTATGTAAAAATTTATAAATTATAACATCTCAGAAACTATCTGAAATGATTTTAAATAGATTAAAGTACAAACGTATTTACATACAAATTTTTTATATAAAATTTTAAAAAATGAGTCAAGAATACTACCACTATGAGAGTTATCAAATGATGCAAATGAACCAGTGGCTATTTACAATGCGGTTCAGGACAAAAAAACGTAAGAAATTTCAAGAAATTTGGATTTAAATATGAGGATTATCGACCTTCTAGGAATTATAAAAAGTATTTTTTTTTGTAATCTTTTGGTTTAATTTCAAGTGAACGATTTCCAGGTCAAAATAATCAAATGAAGTTTTTTTCTGGGTATAAAAGGGACGTTGGACTGGTCAAGTTGAATCAGAGTTAATTTCACATTTCAGCCACGCACTTTGTCACCCAGGAGGATCCGGATTTTTGCACACAAAATTTGGCCAAATTTCGAGTCTTCAATTTCAAAATCTTCAAAATGGATAAACTTTTGGTAAGTCAGCTTAATTTTTAGCCCTCTTTTAGTTGAATTTACTTCTATAATTTAGGTTTAACTGAAATTTAGCTAAAATTTGTAAAAATCCTAACCTAAACTAAGCTTTAGTAATTGGCAGGGTATAGTGATACATTTACTTAAATAGTGTTGGTAATTTTTTGGTTTTTTTTGCAGGTTTTGGTGGTCCTTATGATGGCTGTATTTTCTGTATATTGTGCTCCAACCCTACCAGAAACTGAGGAAAAACCTGCACTTGCATCACCTGAAGATTTGAACACTGCCTCCACTTTCTCATTTGGATTTGGATTTCCAGCCTATTATGGTTCTTATGGTGCTTATGGTTATCCTGGATACTATGGGTAAGAAATTTTTACAATTTTTTTTGCTAAAAATCCCAACCCTAATCAAAAATTTTACATGTAAATTCCATTTGAAACCCTGAGTTTGAGTTACATTTTACAAGTAAATTATGTCAAATTCAGGTTTAAAATCTGGTTTTCTAGGCTGAATTACACTAGATATTTTGAATTTAATTTCATTTGGAATCCTCTTTTTATACTATTTTAATTAAAACCTTCAAAATTTCTTTCAAAATTTTTAAAATTCCTTTCAAATTCTCTAAAATTCCGATCTTAAATCAAAATTTTCTAAAATTTTGAACTCAAAACCTTTCAAAATGCTTAAAAAATCGTTCTAAATTCGTTAAATTCTCATTCAAAATTCAAAATTTTCCACAATTTTGAACTCAAAACCTTCCAAAATGCTTAAAAAATCGTTCTAAATTCGTTAAAATTTCAATTTGATATCAAAATTTTGAACTCAAAACTTTCCAAAACTCTTAAAAAGCGTTCCAAATTCGCTAAAATTTCGAACTTAAATCAAAATTTTTCATAATTTCTATCAATATGTTTAAAAATTCCTCCAAATTCTCTAGAATTTTGATCTCATATCAAACACTTTTCAATATTTTGAATTCAAAACCTTCCAAAATGCTTAAAAATTGTTCCAAATTCGTTAAAATTTTAATCTCAAATCAAAATTTTCTAAAATTTTGAACGCAAAAACTTCCTAAACTCTTAAAAATCTTTCCAAATTCTCTAAAATTTCGATCTCAAATTAAAATTTTCCAAAATTTTGAGTTCAGACTCTTCCTAAATTTTTAAAATTCCCTAAAGTTTTAATCTTAATTCCTCTAAATAGCTAAATTCCCCATAAAATCACGTACCCTATTTAGCAAGTATCATCTATAAGAAATTTAGTTAGAAAATCTTGAAATTTTTTGAAAAATTTCTCAAAATTTTCTTTCTTTAAATTTCAGATACCCCTGGAGATCCTATTGGGGCGGTTATGGCTACGGATACCCATACTACAACAACTACTACGTTGGCAAATAAAAACTCCAAAGTCTCCCTCAAAAATTCGTAATTTTTATGCCTAGTTTTTGTAACCTATTTTAAGAAAAGGTGACTCGAGTTTGCCTTAAATTTTTAACATGTTTTTTTACTACAATTTTGAGTTTTTTGATTTTCAAAATAATTTTTTCTCGTTTTTTATATATGTACTTTTACATAATAAGTCTTTAAGTTTTTTACATTTTTACATTTTTAAACTAAACTTTGTCACAAGTTTTAAACTGCTATTTCACGATTCTAATTTAAAAAAAATTAAACTATTAACTACTACACTACTATTGCTACTATTACAATTTGTACCTTTTATATAATTATGCAAATTTTCAAGTCTAATTCAATCGACTTTAAAATAAATCGTTGAAAAAAAGCAAAAAAAAAATCGAAATTTTGCATATTTTGCATATTTTTCTAGTCTTATTTAACTTTTAGGGTACTTTGCAGACTTTATATAGAGGTTCTCTTTTGACTTCAATTTCATAAATTAGGCTTTAGATTAGGCTAAATTTAGGTTAGAAATAAGGCAAAATTACTACTAGACTTTATAAAGATCTTCTCTTTTGACTCATACTTGATTTAGACTTGATTTTAGGCAAAATTCTTTGTAGACTTTATAGAAAAGTCCTTTTTTGACCTTCATAAATTAGACTTTAGTTTAAGCTAAATTTAGGTTAGATATAAGGCAAATTTCTACTAGACTTTATATAGAGGTTTTCTTATGACTCATACCTATGTATTTACTATTTAGGCACTGATTTAGGCCTTTATAGGCTATGATTTTAGGCAAAATTTTTTGTAGACTTTATAAAGAGGTCCTTTTTGACTCGAATTTCATAATTTAGGCTTTAGTTTAGGCTAAACTAAATTTAGATAAGATATAATGCAAGATTACTACTATTTAGGCTTTATAGAGACGTTTTCTTTTGACTTATATATATTTAGACACTGATTTAAACTTGATTTAGGCTTGATTCTATAGGTAAAAATCCTACTAGACTTTATAGAGAGGTTTTCCTTCGACTCATACATATTTAGACACTGATTTAGGCTTAATTGCTAGATTTATGATAAATTTTACGACAAAATACTTTATATAGAGGTTCTCTTTAGACTCGTATTTAAACAATACTTTAGTCTTTTAAGGACGATTTTAGCCAAAATTTGACCAATTCTAGATAATATTTAACTTCAAATTAGGTCATTTTTTAAGGTCATTTTCATTACAAGTTGTAACTTTTCATCTAAAATTATAATTTAGAATATATTAGTTACAAGATCAGATTGTTTTTATTCAAAATAGTTTATTGTTAGATTCCTAATGCCTACACATGCATATTTAGAAAAATTTAAAAGTTCCAATTTAAAACGATCTTTTGACCTTGTTCTTATCCTTAAATTAGCAATTTTGCATTTCTTGAGATTATTTTTGCATATTTTCAAATGCTAAAAGTACATTTTTTTTGCATTTTTTTCACATTTTTTTGCTACAAACTTGTATAGTTTTAAAGGGGATTAAATATTTTAAATGCAATTTGAAACTATGTGTAAACTTATACATGTTCTACTATTATAGGGTATCTCTTTTTGTGTATATTTTATTTAGGAAATTTAAATTGAGTTTTGAACAGACTTGTGTTTAATCTCATCTCTATTTTGGTTGAATTTACCCATATATTTTGGGTCTAACTTGACCATTCTATGAAATTCTGCCAAAGTATTTTCAGTTTATTTGAGGGTTAGGTTAGGATTTTAAAAAAATTTGTGAATAATTTCATACAGAGGTAAAATTAAGCCTAAAATATGGGTAAATTCAACCAAAATAAGGGATGAGATTAAATTGTAGTCATTTGAATACGACCATATTTCTTCATAAAGTATCAAGAAGAATGCGATTCTCATAAAAATCCGTTTAGCTAACGATCTTGCATTTAAATAAAATTGTAATTGAATTCAAATTTTATCTATTTAATAATACTTATACAGTCTACAGTCTACAGTATAGGATCTCTATAAGGTATATTATTATTGTATTTCAATTTAGGTCGAGGAATTTTTAATAGAAAATGACCTAGTTAAATTTAAATCTATATCTCTATAAACCTGTATTATTAGAACTCTTGAAATAAATGCCAAAATTTAGAACAATTTTTTCAAATCAAGATTGTCAGGGCTAAATATAGATACTTTTTAAGGACTAGCATTTAATATCATCCTTATTTTGGTTGAATTTCCCCCCTATAGTTTTGATTTAACTTTACCCATGTTTGAAATTAACACATTTTTTTTTAGCTTATCAGGTAGATTTCAAAGTACCTATACTAACCAGGTAAATTGAAAACCCAAAGCAAAACTACTCGATCCCATTATATTAAATGTAAAGTTGAGACCGAAATCAAATTTTTTACACAAATATTTTTGGACAATGTGGATAAGTACTGACCTTAAAAGGTCAAATGCTTTACTCTTTAGTCAGAATTTAGTCATTCGTATTTCTAATGCATTAAAAGCATAAGGAATGACATTTCATTTGACCTTTTAAGGTCAGTATCTATTCACATTGTCCAAGAATTTTGGATAAAAATGTTGAAATTAGACTCAACTTTACATTTAATATAATGGAATCTATGTCCATTATTAGGTTCGAGTAGTTTTTTGCCATCAATTCCAAATTATCTGGTTAGGTGATTTTTGTTGATATATTGATTGACCTGGTTAGCTTCAATATAATTCAAATCGATTGAACTGTATTTAGTATTTAGGATGATGTGGATATCAGGTTTTTCAGAGCTGATTTTAAATATAGAAGAAGATTATAAATCATGGTTAAACTGACCTGAACAAATGGGCAGAAGGCGCACATGAACCTCGGAAGGATCCATTTCTGGAGAAGCGCCGCCTGGAACTGGAATGGGATGGCAAAGAGCCCAATGATTATGTCAGCAAGGGCCAAATTCGCGATAAACATGTTCGTCACGGTCCTCATTCGGCGGGAAACCTGAAAAATTTAAATGAAACATATTTTATACACATAATATGTTACCTACCTATAGTGTTTTTGAAAGGGAATTTTACTAGAAATACACTGAAAAACTTGGATTTTTTGATAAAAATGCATAAAAATACAGAATTGATCACACTGGAATCGAACCAGCACCATATTTAAAGCCAATATAATGATGTCCTACCATAGACAGCCCAAATGAGCCATTTTGATTCTTATTATATACCTATACTACTGAAATAAACATTAAATTAGACTTGATTTAATCCCATATTTAGTTGAATTTAACCCTATATTTTTGGTATAACTTTTCCCTTTTAATTTATCAAATTAACGTAAAATGTTTTTAGGTTAGTTTAAAACGTTGTACTACAGCCTAATCGACCAAAACCACCATAAAACTCGGCAAATTTTACAAACTTTTAAGGCCAAAAATCGGGATCAGTCTCAGATTTATTTCAAAATTTGAAACCATTGAAATTATCAATTTAAACCTGAATTATATTTCAACTCGACTACTATAATTTTGGTAAAATTTCAACAAAATTTTTTAAAAAAATTTGCATTTTTTTGAAATTAAATGAGCAGATTCCTAAATTGAAAGGATTGAACATTTAAGAAGATTTAAGTTCTTTGTAAAGTAAAGTAAAATTAAATTAAAAAATAAATATAAATTCGTATTGAGATATTTTGCATCTACTTATGCAAATCTCTGAGCATATTTTACTTTTTTTTCTTGCTAGAAAAAATTCCCATTAGTTCAGTCTGGTTACTTTTACTGATACTTTAATAGTACTAGTAATACAATAATATAATATATGCATACATACAGGGTGTTCCAGGATAAGATGGTGAAAATGTTTAGGCTTTAATATAGTATAGGTCAGATCGGATTTTTGGACAAGTGAGATATCCAATCGATAAGGAAATTTAATGGAGATTAGATACGAATCGGAAAATATTTTGATGCTAAGATTAACAGGTCAAAGGGTATGGGTCAATCAACCCAAGACTTTTTTCATTGAAGAAAAATTTAAAAAAATTGAAATAGGCCAAAATAGTGTCAAAATTTACATTTTCCAAGCACTATTAGAATCATAAAATACAGAGTATTTTAATTTAAGATCAAATATTTTAATATTCGTGATCTCCGTTAAATTTCCTATCGATTTCATATCTAACTTGTTCAAAAATCCGTTCTGATCTATACTATATTATAGCCTAAACATTTTTGCCATCTTATTCTGGAATACCCTTTAACTGTATAAATAGTACCAAGATATATAAGTATGTATCAGTATGGTATTGTAAGATTTAAAAATAAAATGAAATGTTAATCTAATGGATAAAACAGAAAAAAGAAATAAAATAAAATAAAATAAAGACTTTCGACTTGCCAAAAAAAATTCCTAAAGTGGAATTTACTTACAAGAATTGTTTACATCTAAATTTTACAAAAAATAATTTGGTCATTTATGTCAAATCAAAATCATCAAAAATCTCATTTTAAAATTAGAATTTATCAAAATTTAAGAATTTCGAAGAATGGATGAAGTAACGGTATAAGATCCTTTTTGAAAGCTTTTTTGAAAATTTCAGACTTCTAGTATCATTTTGTGAAATTTCTGTCATATTTTGCCAATCAATATATTCAAATATCACATACTGATATTTGAAGCTGAAATTTTATCAATTTTTTTGAATTTTAAGATACTTTCAGAAGGTTTTTTTGAATATTTCAGAACTCTAGGTCAGTCAAAATATAGTAAAAACTTTAAAGGATATATTTGGCTTTCAGGCTTTTATATTTTAAGCCTCATATAAAGGCCAGAAAGCCCTTTAGAACCCGTTAATATCCTTAATAAAGTAATTTTTTCTGTATTTCTTATGTTTTTAAAAAACTGGTTGGTTTTTCTATGAAAACTGGTCAGTTTTTCTATGAAAAATGAACTTAATTTAGAAGAATTAAGAATGTTTGTAATTTGATATTTTCGAGCTTAGCAAGCCAGTATACTCATATGAGGGGAAATGAATTCAAATTTTATGAGATTTATTTTCTACATTTTTTGTTCCGGAACATTCTTACATATTATATATATGGTAGGTTAGGTTATATATATCAAATCAAATGTTTGCCCAAGCGAAGCGAGCACTTACTATTCAACTTTGCTTGCAATTTGTCTGATTTTCGAAAGATAACTATAAAGATGATAAAGATGGACTAGAAAACTATTGAACCTATTTTAACCAAACTTATACGAAGGGCACTTATGGGGTCTAGTTGTGTCATTTCAACTAAAAATTCAGATTGACCCGTCCCTAAGGGACCTATGGTTCCTTTAAGGGCAAAAAACTAAAAAAAAATTTGCAAAAAACTAAAATAAGATTAAATGACCAAATTGAGGTAATCGAAATTAGAGAGATTCAGAATATAATATCTTTTAGATCCAAAAATTAATCTTTGACCTGAAAAATGAGCTGTCTTAAAAACTTGAGCTCGCACAATTAATAATTTAAATTACTATCGAGTAGTTAATTAAATCCTAGTGTATGTACTTATATAAAATTAAATGCCGGCTCATATCCTTACTTATGTTATGTAATAATCGAATTAGAAGATTAAATTTGATTAAAAATAGCATCTCTATTTTCTACTTACATTTCTTAAATAATTCGAGTTAATTGGGCTCCACAAAATTTACTAAATAAACCTTATCATAGTGTATATGTATATATATATAGGTTGATTTATAAAAGGATCTCTCTATAACGGCACCCTAAGGTATAACGGCATTAAAATTGAAAATATCTATAGTTAGAATGAGTTTATAAATAATTTGGTCTTTTTTAAAAAACATAAGAAACGTAGGTAAAAATGGATTTTTTGTTAAAGGATATATTAACGAGTTCTAAAGGGCTTTCTGGACTTTATATGAGGCTTAAAATGTAAAGACCTGAATGCCAAATATATGCTTTAAAATTTTTTACTATATTTTGACTGACCTAGAGTTATGAAATATACAAAATAAACCTTCTAAAAGTATCTTAAAATTCAAAAAAATTGGCAAAATTGTAACTTTAAATGTAATATTTGAATAATTTGGTTGATAAAAAATGATAGGAATTCACAAAAATGATAATTGAGGTCTGAAATTTTCAAAAAAATTAAAGATTTTGGTATATTTTTGTATGTTATAAAGATAGTGCCGTTATATAGAGTGTTCACTGTACCTCATAAAATCATATTACATACTTATGTAATGTAATATGTAGTTATAAAAAAAATCTGTTACAAAATAATCCAAGTAATACTTTAGATACTTAAGATTAGGCTTGGGAAAAAACAGACCAAATGGACAATTATGGCTCGTAAAAATAAAAAAAAAAGTCCAAAATTGGCAAAAATAGACTCGGATTTAATCTCATTCCTATTTTGGTTGAATTTAGCCCTATATTTTTACTCAAATGTATGAAATTAACCCTAAATATTTTTTGTAGTTTAGTTCAGTAAGATCAGGACAGGATTTTTTTAAAATTAAGAGTTAATTTTATAAAAGGGTAAAGTTAGGCTGAAAATATGGGGGTAAATTTAACCAAAATAGGGATTAAATTATATAGGTACAAGTAGCAAAAATATCAAATTTTTTAATAATTTTTTATTTTTCTATATGAGATATAATTTTATTGCTCTATTACTACCATTACAGTAATAAATTTTAAAATCCAGGATTTTGAGATTTTACCGATCCTTTTAAAGCAAAAATTCCTCACCTAATTTACTTTGGTAATTTAAACACTAAACTACTAACCTAACTTAACCTAATTAAAATTATAAATCGACAAAATATATTGAAAATTTCATAAATTTTGTAAAATTTTTGAATATTCTAATGGGATGTTCAACAAGTTTTAAATCCCCACGAGAGAAAGCCAGTGTCTTATTTTAAAAAATAAGCATTTTAAAAACTGAGGCTTATAAAATATTAATTTGATTTAAGTTTAAGTATCTACTTTAAAAAGTCCATTTAAATAATTAATTTATAAAACCATTTAGATTTTAGCCCTGATTCCAATAGTACATACCTACCTAAGTATATGAAAAAACATAATTTTTGGAATTTTTGAGCGAGCACTTGCTATTCAACTTTGCTTGAATTTTATCCGTCTGTCCGTCTGTCTGTCTGTTTGTATGTTTGTTTGTACCCGGGAAAATTCAAAAAATTCTGGACCGATTTTGAAGAAAAAACCCTTGTAATAGGGTCTAGTTGAGCCATTTCAACAAAAATTTCGGATTACCCCACTTCTTTGAGTACTAAGGACACATAAAGGTTCCCCATGTTAATCAAATGGAAAAAAATCAAAAATCAAACAAGTTTTTCTACGAGTATGTAATCGATGACAGGATTTTCGAATATGATATTTTAACCCGTAAGTTGAACCCTAAAAATTGGGTCATATGAGATGACTCTAATAATGCTTTGCTTGAAGAATTAAAAATTAACTATAAAAAGTAGTTAATTAAATCCTAGTTTTTTGTTGTTTTAAATACTTTGAAAAATCATTAACAATTAAGCCCAGCTTTAGTTACTTAATTATTTAAAAATGTACGATTTTTAATCTAAATAGTGTTTTACGGCTATTGAGTATTTTGGCATATAATTTTATATATGGTAATATCTAACTAGGTATGTATATAAATATTGACATTTTGATTAAAAGTATCCCCATTTTTAATTATAATAATTAAATTTCAAATCAACTATGTATCTTATATATAAATCACTAAAAAAATTCTAAATTAAAATACCTACCTACTTGCGAGTAAAAAGCAGTAGTAAGTAAGTATATAGGATAATCAAATTTTTAGCATTTTATTTCTAAATTAAAAATTTTACATTTATTATACATAATAAAGATTTAAGTTTAATTTCATCCCTATTTTGGTTCAATATATATATCTCTATATTTTTCGTCCAAATTTATCCCTGTATGAAATTAATCTATTATATTTTTAAATCCTAACCTAACTTAACCTTAACTAAACTAAAAAAAATTGGGTAAATTTCATACAGGACAGAATAGACCATAATATGGGGCAAATTCGACCAAAATAAGGTTGAAATCAAGCACAAGTCAAAATTTTAAATTTTTTTCATTTCAAAATATTTAAAATTTTCTAAATTTAGCCCATTTTTGGGATAATTTGATGAATTTCAAGTCATATCTAGAGGTCTGAAATCCCTTAATACAAATGATTCATTATTCATTTATATATTCCTATACACATATTATAGAATAGATCAAAAATATAGGGGTAAAATTAAACTTTTTTTGTTTATTTTTACCGCAATGACCCATAGTACGAGTCCATTTCCAGCTACAGCAGTGAGTGAAATTCCTCCATAAAAAGTGGACAACATGACGACGATGCCTAGGGGGACCTGATACAAATCCTGGACATCCTGGACATCAAAATAATCCGTCGTGTCATTTTCTCCAAAATTTGAAAAATTTCCTCCATAATTATAGTCAACAACCTCCAGGTTCTCATCAACCAGCTCCATTTTGATCTACTTGACCACTTGACCTAACAAAAATTCCAAAAATTTCTAAAAATTTCCAAGAATTTTTCAAAAATTTTGTAATAAAACACAAAAAAACTTGAAACTTTGCAGTTTGAAGGGCATCTTGAGATCCTGGAATTTGTGATAAACACACTTTTTTACAATTTTTTATGATTTTTTTGCTCTATTTTATGACACTTTTTTTCAATTTTTTGAACTTTTTTGCACTTTTTTTAACTTTGTTCAACACTTGATATTATAATAGTAGAGTTTCAATGAAATTTTTGACAATTTTTTAAGAGAAATTTTGGTCCAATTTCTTGAAGGTTTGGTCGAGAACTGAAGTTCGGTTTTAGGGGCACCCGGGTTTTAAACCGAGTTTTCATATCTGCGAAAGTTAATATGAAAATGAAAACCTGGATTTTTACGCAAGACACTCACAATACTCAAAAACCAGGCATACTTCACTAGTAGTCAGAGTTGGCGATTTGACGGCTAAAATTGATTTCTTCCAGTTACATTGATTAAAATGGCCCAAACTATGATATACTAATATAAGATATCTAGTATAAATAGCCGTATTTAGTAAATAATTTTGATATTTGATAGTATTTGAAATAAATAATTAGAAATTGAACATAAAAATGAATATAATCCTATATTTATATTTGGAAATTTTCATTTTGGTCAGTAAATTTGTTTTTTAGCGATTTTGACTATATTAGCCAGCTATGCCAACCTTGTCTAGTATATACAAAAATCCCAAATTTCAAGACTTACAAAGTATCCTTATATCAAATTTCATATGAAATCCAAGATTTCATATTATGTATTAATGTAATCAAATGAACGAAAACTCAGATTTCAAATTGATTATAAAGAATCAAGAATTATATTTCTACCAATTTTTAGTTATATATATGGTACAATCAGAATTATTTACCAAAAATCTTGTAAAATTTACAAATTTTGAATACTTTTGAAAAGCAATTTTTTTCAATTGAAAAGTTCTCAACTAAAATATGAATAAAGTTTAATTTTATCTCTATTTTGGTTGAATTTATCCCTATATCTTCAATCTAACTTGACCCTCTATATGAAATCAAAGCCAAATTTATTTTAGAAATACAAACAGAGGTAAAGTTGGAGCAAAAATATAGGGGTAAATTCAACTAAAATAGGGATGAGATTAAATCAGAGCCAAAAAAATTGCATATTATTATAATTAGAGAAAGATCATTTCCTTTCTTAATATTTTTTTTTACAGATTATTTCATTCAATTTTATAATTCTAATTTATCATTATTTCCAGGGCTAGGGATTTTAGGTTGTCAAAATAGGGCAAGAACCCATTCAGATTCATTGCCATATTCTTTTCAAAATAATATCTCATATTCAAAAATCATAAATTTGTTTTTAAAAAATTTCAAAATTGAATCAAATATTTTGATTTTGAAAAATATTTGCAAGTATTTTGTATCAAAAATACCAAAAATTAGCTGTAAAAACTGTGATGCGACAAAACCCCTAAAATTTATTTTGTCCCTAAGGACATTTTCCATAACCTCTTTACCCCTAAAGACAATACCACTAAGAACATAATACCCCTAAGACAATAAATCCCTAAAGACAAAACCCCTAAGAGAATTAGGACCTATGGACATTTGTCCTAAGGTCCAATTTTTTGCAATTTTTTAGGGATTTATTAAATTAAAATTAGGGATTTATTAAAATTTTAAAAATATAGATTATCAAAATGGGATCTTTTCAGAATCTCAGATCTCAGAATTAGTATATAAGTATACAGATTAGATTACTAATTCTAAGTTGTATTTTATAATGCCTACCTGTATTAAGTGTATATACAATCTACTAATCTTATAAATTATATTTTTCAAACTTCAGCATTAGACCCAAATATTTAAATCAAGTTATTGATTGCTGCATGTTTACTTAATTCAAGTTAATTACTTGTAATTTGTCTTTATGGAATTTATCCTAAGGGGATTTGTCTAAAAGAACTGTCTATTTTAGGGGTTTTGTCCCTTATGGATTTTATGCTTAGGGGTTGTGTCTAGGAATAGTAGGGTAGGGTACTTTGGTAAACAAGGGAGGGTACATAATGAAGTTATAGAGTTGTAAAATAAGCATATCGTTTAAAAGATACGAGGAGGAATTACATTTTTTGATAGAAATCTAAAGAATACCGACAGTACTATGTACAGATAGTACAAAAAGTACCTAGATTATCTATTTTGATCTTATTACCTACATATTATATAATAATTGGTAATTATTAAATATATGTAAAGTGAGAAATTGTAAGATTTCTGACGTGAGGACTAAAGCAATGTACCCTACCTAATACAATCATTCATTATTTAGAATACCAAAATACCAAAATACCAAATACCAGTACATTATGTATAGGTACTATGGATTTATAATTTTAATAAAGAAAGGAGTTTTAAGGGACCGGGTTCGGGTTTATTTTATTTGGGTTCTCTTCTCACACTTGTTGATTTTCACTGGAACAAGTAATTGAAAAAGCACACAGCCTCAAGATTCTTCCTAAATATTTGAAGTTTGTCCTAAATTTTAATTAATTTAAAATGTAAGCTTCTTTATCTTTAATTCATAAGCCAATGTTTGAATAATAAGTAGGTAAAGTTATATACTGGTACTTTGCTAGAATAGTACTTTGAAATTTATCATTTTAGCAGAATAGAAGTAGAGAGAGCTAAAACCAAGTCGAGTACCTACCTACTTATTTATTTTGGTCTAAGGATAATACAATTGTTTGCGGCAAATAAGCAAAAGAAATTCTAGTGGGTGTTTAAATTAGACTTAAAGTAAATTAGGAAATGACCAGAAGCACTTTTTTAAAAGTCAAAAAGTTTCAAGTCAATACTGGTTCCTCACAATATGGTTGTTTTTGATGATTTAAAAATTAAAACTAATTTGAGATTCTATAGGTATAATACAAAACAGAAAGCCGAACTTTTTTTACTTGGTTTAATAAAGATTGAATTTAGAAATTAAATTCTTTGGGGTTAATTTTTAATTCAAATATCAGGTCAAAGTTCAACTTAATTTGAATACCTATCAAAATCCAGAGCAGTTTAAAAAGTACCTCCATTTACTATACATGGATCTACAGTATACTACTATACTTCGCATTAGATAAGTAGCACATTACATTTTGTCTATTTAGCGTTTAATTCACAAGACTAAAATAAAAATGATAATCGAGTTGGTAGTCGTAGTTGGTATAATCGTACTACTATAAAACTTTTGGCCAAAATTAAAAGAATTAAATATGGTACTAATAGAAGTATTACGGCTTGAAATTGAATACAATTTTATAAGTAGGTATAAAGTATTTTACCGTTAGCTACAAATATATATGAACTTTACCCAGCAGTAGCAGTAGGTATTAGGTATGCATGTATATAGCAGAATAAAAAAATAAGATTTAACTTCGGCCTTCAAGTTTAATAGAATACATACCTACCTTACATTTACGTGCGTTCTTCCAATGTTTTTCTAAGGTAAAGATGACAATATGGAGCCAAAATGGCAAAGGATTTATTTCTTTGGGTTGTGGGGGTGGCGAATAAAATTCCAGCATCATGACGGCGACGGAGTCTGACGACTCACCAATTATATCTCCAACAGAATATATCTACAATCTAGGTATATAACCTACATAATATTATGTACCTAAGTACCTACTAGCATATGTATTAGAATTCTTAAAGGGTGAAATTGTACATCTTGCTTTAAAAGATAATTCTTTCAGAATTTCAGGGGAAAGACGCTCTAGAAAATGTTTTTATAAGGAGTCAGAAATCCTTGAAAGCTTCAGTTCTTTGCTGGATTCCCGACTGATTTCTTGAAAAGGAATATCTTGGAAAAGCAAAGAAAAAAACAAACATAAGTCCCAACCCAAGACAAAGTCAAGAAATTATTTGAAACAAATCATTTAAAGAAAAGTTTTAAATCAGAAATCAGAATAGATCAATAACAATAATACGAATACGAGTAACTCAGCCAGGTACTTTTTCAACTTTAGCTTCAAGAAAAACATTAAAGAAAAGTTAATTCGAGGGCATCTTTAAAGAACAGATTTGCCAAAATATTATTACTACTCGTATTCGAGTTCGAGTACATTTTTTAGTGGTAAGTAAAGTATTATTATTCATTAATTTTTTTTGTTTTTTTCATTTAGTACCTCAAAAAATAAATATATGTACATAAGTAGTCCTTAATAGTAGATACATACGAGACCATAGTATATGTAATATAGGTACTTATAATTGAGATTGATCCTAGGATTTAATTGGTTACTCTTCGAAATTTACGCCATCGCTTACACCTATACATATACATAGATAAACACTTAAATCTCGCATGTTCTATGGAATCCCTTAAATGATCCATATAACATTTAAGGGATGGGAGTTTGTGTCGAAATGGCCCCTTTAAATGTCTTTTATGATGCCATATATATTTAGTTAAACTTGGTTCTAATTTTCGATTAATCTTCTAGTTCTGGAGAAAAAAACTGACAAAGTGAAAGCAAAGTCGTCTATGCATAGCTCATTGTATTGTGTTTTATAACATAAAGATACTTTTAATTCTAAAAAATCTAACCCCGAATCTAATAAAATTTCTATATAAGGAATATATCTTAGATCATAGATGAGTAAAGGGTACTTAATAATTTTTGTCTACAAAAATAGGAATCCGCCCAGAATCACAATTTTATTGTTATTACAAAAGTCAATAAGTCTGATTGACTTTTGATCGTAGGTATGTCTACATTATTCATTAGTATTAGTCAGTAGACAATTTTAGCCCCAAGTCCAAGCTCAAGTTATGTGGTGCTCGTAATTCCCTTCGTAATAATCTTTTTAAAATGATTTCAAATTTTAATCAGCTTATTTTACTTGAGCAAAAAGAGATTCTTAGAACAATTGAACATACCTAGTTACATTATTACCTATTACCTATTACTTACGTCTATACCTAACTTCTGAAAAAATTATAAACTTTTTACCTTAAAGTAGATACGGTGTGTAAAGTAGGTACATATAATGGATTTTTCAAAAATATTCAACAGAATTTGGCTTAGTTTTTAATAATTTTGTATACACCCTACCTATTAGGTATATGTACCCTACTACCAATATAAACGAATAAAGATGTGCTATGTTAAGTACCCTTAAGAAAAGGATCTATGCTGTAGATAGACTTTATTTTGATAATACATATAAGTTACAAAGATTTTTTTAACCTATATTTATTTATCTAATAGGTACCTATATAATTTTGAGATCGAAATCAAGAGATGAAGCTTGAACTTGGCCTTCCATTTTTTTTCTTACTTATTTGTAGAACAATTCTAGGAGAGCCATTCTTAACTCATGAGGAGGGTAAGCATTTACACTCGCTACAAAATTTGTTTTAGAAATAAAAATATGATTTCCCTTTCTGTCTGTACTTTCATTTCAATCACCACTTTATACAGACAGTATATAGTTAGTTATAATATAATCCAACTTAATTGTTTGTAATTGCAATTGTAAATAGGAAAAAATGGAGGAACTCGAGACTTCATTCGCTACCTCCAAATGGCACTTCATAATAAATTAAATTACAACAACTTCCCATCAGCTTCGTCAGTTTCTCGAGGAATCCCATATAGACCCGTTAGAAGAATCGGAAATGAATTTCTGGGTAAAAGGTGACCCAACAACCTCAATTTACTTACAAAACCCCTAAAAATGATTTCTTTCTTATAATACTTTGGACAATCTTATTAAAATTAAACAGATCATCAGATTTCGTTGGACCAGACTCTTTTGATGATTTTGAAGAGAGTAAGCGAGGCGGTGAAAGAATGGGAAGTAAGCTATCATATCCATCCATTTACATTTTTTTGAAATGTGCTAGGCATTTTATATAATGTATTTCATGGGATTTAATGATTTCCAGGCGAATTTCTCGGAAAAAGATCAGACATTTCTGACGATATTTTGAAAAATTACCATCTGATGATGTTACTCCAAAATAATCCACAGCTTCTAGACATAAGCTATAACAATAATAAGAATGTGGAAAAGAGGAAATTGTAAGTCGATCTTATTTTATTTATTAATAGTAAGTAAATAGTCACAATTCAGCTTCTAAAAATCAAATTACCCACTATTTTACATTCATTTACTTGTATTACCTGTAAAATTCTCAAATCTAGTTTTTTACAAGTTACAGCATCAATAAAAATGATGCTGTACATATATACTGAATACTGACCAAATTGATTCTAAAAATTTTAGGGGAAGTGAGTTTTTGGGTAAGCGAGTGGTGGGTGCTGGAAACAAAAACAAGGATATGTACATGGAGTGGACTCTTAAGAGGGCTGGACTTGGCTCCGAGTTTCTTGGGAAAAGGAGTGGAGGTCAAACAGTAGTGGCCAGTCCAGACGAGGAATAAATCCATAAATTATCTTTATAATTTGCTAGTACTTTAGTAGTTACATTATACTACTACATTATACTACTACTACTACTCGTAGTACTGTACGAGAGCATCATGCCTGATTCGAGTCTATTTACAGTATAAATAAGTTTACATATATCTACTTAAGTTCTTTATAGAGAGATAATATACTAAACATTTAAGGTAATAGTAATAGGTTAGATTTTAGATCCAGATTCCAGATCCTACTATTGAAGAATTCAGATTTGTGGAGAGCACAGATTGATATTTTTTTGCTCCATTTAGTAAGACACTGTTGCTTATATATATAAGTATTACTCTTAAACTACTTACGATTAATTCAATTAGGCTTAGATTTAGAGAAAATACAGCAAAATATCAATAATTTAATAAAATAATCTCTTTTTCACTATACATGTACCTACTAGTAATAAGGTACTTCTAATTCTAATAGTTTCTAGAGTGTGCTTGTAAAAAAATTTCACCATGCATAACCCAAAGATAAAATGTACTTAAAATAGTGTACCTGTAGGGTACTTAACTATGTATGTACATAGTAGGGTACATAGTACTAGTAAAGTAAATTTGCTTACTTGGGCTTAAGTATTTTCGTTAAAATCCAAAAAATATAAAGATATTTTCTAAACATTTTTTGCTAGACTAATCGCTTTTTAGATAGCTAGCTATTTAGAGTAGAACTATAGGCTAAAGACTAAAGATAAGTTAAACATGTTAGTTACCTACCTATTACTTTCAATAGTAGGATAACTAATGCAGTAGTACATAGTAATAAACCATGCACATAAAATATGTAGGTACTTGCGGGTAATTAGTATGTAATTGTAATTATTATATTCTGTAATTGTAATTAAGTATGTATTATAAAAAATATTCGACTTGTAGATTTTTATAGATTTAGAATATTTATAAAATGAAGTACTTACTATTAGTTGGTACTAAATTAGTAACTTATTCCACTATCCAGAATTCGGTACTCGTAGTACTTACTAGGTACTTGCTCGTATCTGCAGTACCGTTACCGATTACCTGATACTTACCTTTAAAATGTGATGTATTAATACATAATTAGATGTGCTTAAGCTTTCTCTAGTAACCCGCCTTAACATAAACATGTATCAATTTTCACCACCTAGACTCTTGTCTTGTATGTATCGCTTTTGCATAATACGGAATATAAGGCATATATATACCCTTAGATTTTGGATTCATAAAACTCGTAAGAACTCTTATTCTTAGTATTAGTAAGTATTATTATTGCCAAATCATTTTAAATATACTGTACTAGGTAGGATACTTAAAGAAATTAGAAATTTTTTATACTTATAATATCTGTAGTGTCGTATTACATTAGATTAAAAAAAGTTAGTTTCTGCAAATTATATATTGTGCTTAAATTTTAGTTCTATTGATATTGATTGTTTATTTGTAAATACAAAATTAGTTAATAACTATAAATAAATATCTCTATTACCTATTTAACTGGCTTAGGATTATTATTGTGTGCTTTTTTAAGACTATCTTAGGATTGCATATTAGATTAGCTACGCTACGAGTACCCTACTAAAGATTGAACTATTCAAATAAAATTGAAAAAAATTGTACTGTGCTTTCATGTAGGGACATTTTATGCATCATAATATCAAATAATTATTTTACCATTATGTATTTTAAAAGTACTGATTCTGAGACAAAAGCATATAAAGGGATTTTTATCCGAATTTTTAAACTGAGTAAGTGTACTAATAGTGAATTGAAGAAAGTTACTTATATGAATATGCTATTAGAGTATATTATGATAATGATTGATTATCTAGATTAATATAGCTGAAAGTGCAAGAAACACTTTATGAATAGAATAATGAGAAATTGCAAAGCATTGCATAAAAAATTTCAAAAATATATATCATATTTATCGTTAGCTGAAATTACTAAAACTAGTAATGTAGATATATTTAATACACTATGTATTTGGTATAAAAATCAAGTGTTAAATGAGTCATCTATCTGTACTTTAAAATGAATACCTAAGCCTATTAAGTAAAATAGTAGTAGTAAAATATTTATTGACTTGCCAAATATTCAATTTGAATTAACTGTCTAGTTCGAGTATACTTGTAACTTGTAAGATGAAATTCTAACTAGTACATATACACACTTAAATGCATTATTTATAATTTTTGTTAAAATATTTTAAAGAATTTAATACACTTATTTTACATTACACATAAATTCGGCTAATAAAATATAAAATGAAAATCTTAATTGTATTTTACTCATAAGCTTCAGTTATTTATCCTATGTAAGAAATCCTTTATGTAAACTGCGATGTAAATGCGAACTTTCACTTTTTTTGCTTTCTCCATAAGATTAACACAATGAGTCATAGACAAATAATAGGTACCAAGTTTGTAGGCCAATAAAGTCGGGTGATAAGAAAACACTCCTAAAGAAATAGGGAATGTCTCCTAAAAACTTATACCTAAATAAATTTCACCTTTTCG
>JAQIXA010001671.1:0-22851 GCA_034699045.1 Nanhermannia cf. coronata Gr-Ori-00579
GTAAGTAATGTCGTTATACGACCCTAATTTGACCTTTGACCTCGAGGTCAAAAAAGGTCACGGTCGTATAACAACATTACTGGTTGCTAGGGTGATAAAACAGGGTCCCCCCGGGAGGAAATGACCAAAGGTCACCGCCAAATGACCCCGAGGTCACGATTCCCCGGAAGAGGATGACTAAACGAGATATATCGGTGCGCAGTTAGGATAAAGTCTAATTAGGCAATAACATGGTTTATAACATGGGATAAAACCGGATGTTGCCTAGATGAGAGCTAATAAAGGAATATCTCGCTCCCTGGCTAGGATGAAAGGGTATACCCCTAAAAACGTATTTTGCGCGCGCAATTTCAAATTTGAACACGTATTTTTGGTGGCAAGTCAAATTTTGGGAAATAAAAACGTTTTTAATTTAGGACTATTTAGTGCGAAATTCTTTTTGGCGGGTAAAAAAACGTTTTTAATTTAGGACTATATAGTGTGAAATACGGAGGGGCAAATTTTGGAGGGAAAAAAAAAAACGTTTTTGTAAATAATTTAACGTTTTTAGCGCCAAAATTTAAAATTTACATCCAAATTAGCAAATTTTAGTGTAAAAGATCAAAAATGTTAATTTTAAAAGGTTGTGCGTAGCACTCTGTTAATTTTGCTAGTATGCCTGGGCTTAATTCTAGTATGCCCGACTCTTGTGTCGGGCTTAACTCTAGTATGCCCGAATCTTGAAATGGGCCTTAATTCTAGTATAATACTTACCTACCTATTTGATTCTGGCTTAATTTCTAGTATATACCTACATAATATTTATTTTGGCAATTTGTCAAAAATGTTTCCAAAGAAATTGCATTTCTCGGGAAAAACTGGAAAAAAAAAACTCATTCCGAAAAAAAAAATTCACAATTTGCTCATTCCGAAAAATTTATTCTCGACCTTTTGCAAAGTTCTTGTTTTGAGTTTTTGGAATTGTTGCTTTTTGAAGAAAATGGTAAGTATATTTTGCTGTAAAAAAAATATAAAGTATAATTTTGATCATTTTTCAGGAGTGTAGCTCTTGTGTGAGTGGTGGAAAAGTTTTTGGGCGATTTCTTAATGGGACATTTGAGTGTTGTGTAGATGCGGAATGTTTTGAGGAGCGGCCTGATACAATAATTCATCCTATTGGAAGTTGGATACAATTATGTGAAAAAGATTTTCTAGCTTGGCCCAGGTAAAGAAAAATATACCTACATAATACTTATACTCATATTTTTTTTATAATTAGACCTTCCACTGAAGTTATGAATAGTACACCGGGTGATGATGCGGGGTATGTATTATAAACTATGTATGTACTTTTATTTACATATCTAATTATTTTATTTTTAGTTTAGGATCTGGAGACACCTGGTGGGTGCTGATCATTATTGCTTTGGTCCTTGTTGTTCTTGGGGTTATTAGTTATTTGATCTACACTCGATTCAAAGGGAGAAATGAAGAAACAAAGGATGAAGAAACCGGACTTGTTGAAAATGGCGAGCCGTCGACTTCTGGAGAATTTGTTTCGGTTACACTTGATGATGTCACCACAAGCGAAGAAGATGTACATGTAAAGAATTCTTCTGGATTTGTTCCGGTTGTCCATGATGATGACGACGAAATGATCATTCACAAGGCTGAGAAAATCAAAAAGAAAAAAACTCAATCCGTCGTAAATCCAAATTATTATCTTCGATCCAAAAAGTAAAAAACCTTGTTTGTATTCTAATTCCTCGATTTTTATTTTGAATAAAAAAAAATCCTTCTTCTTTTTAAAAGCCATTTGTTGAAACCAAGTGCAGAAAAGAGACTCATTTGCGAAACAAAAGATATATCAAAAAAAAACTCTTGTTCCGCAAATGGGCCATTTTCCTGCGACTTAGCAGGCTTTTTTATTTATAATTTGGCAAAAGTTTACAAAATTTTCATCAATCCATATACTTAGACTTATAATATTCATATGTACATAATTAATAATAGGTAGCTTATCATCATCATCTAGTCTATATACTATATACCAAGGTAGTACATTTTCTAGTGAGTATATCTTAGCTATAGGGTACAATTTTTTTAAATGTTTAACATTAGATTTCCATATACATATTAGTATTCTATTATTTTTTATACTATTTATACTCATAAGTAAATTCTTAATACAACTATACTTAGGTAGTATGCTAGTAGTACATTTACAAGTTAAGTTAATAGGTGTGCTATTATAATCCATAAGTGTTAAGTAAATTACATGTCCTCGAGAGCTTACCCAGTCAATTAGCAATACCATTCTAAAATAAAATAGGTATAAGTAATATGTAAAAGTATAATAAGTAAGTATTACCTTATAAAATGAATGAGGTCCTTCACAAGTTCCGTTGCAGTAACAGCCGATAGTAGGGTAATCTCGCTCGTGTTCTATATGTGCTACTATACTATAGAATGATCTTAAACAATATCTACAATAATACCTACGTGTTCTATGTTTATTAATTGGTCTTAAGAAAGATGATAAATTATTTATGCCAGAATATCTTAAACCACGGTCAGTTTCAAAAACAAATAAATTAACATGCTCCCAACTTTCAGAACACTTTGTTAATCTTTTAGGAACTATTTTACCTTGCTCAAAACCAAATAAATTTACAGTTATGCAATTTACTCTTTCTATTCTATTTATAAAGTTAAACTCTGGATCTAATTCAGATTCTTTAGGTATATAATGTAAGTTTTGTACAAATTTATAATAAGACACTGACCTTCTAGTTTTTCGATCACCACCGAAATGATGTAGTACTGATAGAATTGACCACTTTAATGTCTCGGGTTGTTTGGGAAAATCGGTGTAGCCCCGATGGAAACGTAGGGAGGGGGGGAGGTCAGACATTATAAAACGTTTTTAGCTTAAATAAATAGGTGTTCTAGCTACGATTTCCTCCCTGCACAATGGACAGGTGTCCACGGCAAAGGAACAGGGAGTGCACATGAGTGCGTGATTACAGCTCAAGAGTAGGACTGAAAGTGAGTTTGATAAACAAATAATGCATTTTTTGTCGTCGTTTTCTATAGGTGGTGGAAAATAGTCTTCAGATTTGTACATTTTTGAAAAGGTGCAACTTGTAATCATCTTATTATGATATTTAACATTCTCTAATCCTAAGTCTATTGGAAATTGAAATGAGCAATAAAAACAAACTAATACATCGCTATGTGCATAATGTTGTGTCTTAAAAAAACCATATGATGCTATTAATTTATAATCCTTATCCTCGGGTGAGAAAGTTTTTAGTCTTTCACTATACAATCTATATTCTTTATATCCTATTTCTTTGCTTAAGTAAATACTAGTAGTTGATCCTATCCTACCATATAGCCTTTCTTTGATGATGGGGCATTTTGGGAAATAAGTAGTATGAATCACGAGTAAATCATCGTCGGTTTTGAAATTTCCATAAAGACCTTTTAAATACTAATATAAGTACATGGTAACGAAAAAAATAAATAATGTCTTACCTCGGCAAAAGATGCAAATTACCTAAAATTTAAAAAAAGTTAGTTATGTTAATTGTAATTAATTAGATTGTTATACTTACATAATCATCGTAGCCAGCATAGTAGAATCCATAGCGAGCTAATTTTTCGGGAGAGGGTTTGAAATTTGGTGGAAAAGATTCGAGCCGAAATTGCTCAATCTGGTACTTCCAGTCCGCCATCGTGTACCTTTAAAAGTAAAATGAAAAATATGAGGAATCAGTCAATCGTCTAATACGAAAGTCCAGCGCCACGACGGGGACGACCTCACACTAGCGCCATGTTGGGTTCTAAAACCCTATTTTTATTTTATTTTTTTATGATCTATAACTTATGAATAAAATCTAAAACCAATCGATCATTTTTTATATAATTATCACTAAACCTTGCAAAAAACTTTGACATCTTATATTTCCTAATCTTAAAATAACAATACATGATACAGTATAGGGAACACAGGTTTGAGGTAGAACTTTGAAGTTGTTGCTTATTTTCTAGGATATAATTCATTTCTGGAAAGCCATACTTTGACGGATGGTTCCCGAAACTATCAAAAAAATACACTTCTTTACAGCTATAAGCTACAAAAACTGTCCAGTGAATGCCTGGAAGGCTTCCCGATGTGTTTGCGATTATAATACAAGGAAAATACTTGAAATTTATCTCATTTTTGGGAACAACGTCAAAATACCTAACACTTTTATTTACAATTTTGCTTAAGTTTTCTTTTAAATTCTCCAAATTCATTATTCAATTTTAACATTACCCTCTTTATCTATTTCAATTAGTGAATCGTATTGAGCCCAAACAATAACATTCAATGGGTAGGTCAATGCCTCAGAAAATTCAAGGTCAACTTTTAAAACACCGGCTTTATCGATAGCTGACTTGTTGGCTATAGGTGAAGATGATATATCGTAGAGTATCAAAAAGTTCCCGTTACTATAATCGTCCAGAGTTATACCATTATTTGTATTAAGGTCTAGTAAAGTGGAATAACCAATCTTGTTTATTTTACTGCTGAAATTGATCTCTCGATGCAAGATAGGCTCGTTGTCCAAGGTAATTATAAGCTTTTTCAAGTTATGACTTGTAAAATCGAAAGGATTGATATTTAATATACCTAACTGGTCTGATGGTTTAACAAGGGCTAACACAAGCTTATTGGGTACTTTACCCACCAGCAAATTTTGAGAACTACCTGCAATGGATGATGTAGGTATTGTAAATGTTTTAACGTCGATCCTATTTATAGGGTATAATGCAGGATTTCTTTGTAAATCTGACATGCATTTCTGCATTATAGGCTCAGTAGGTGTAATTTTCTTGACATAATAAACAGCTTCTAGTATTTGAACTATTAAAGGACTTTTCACATTATTGATTTCGTCATCCTGGTTCATAAGACAAAAGTCGTCGGTAGAACGTTTTAACTTAATTTTCAGATCAGTATTAGGCAGCAAATACCTGGGCTGAAGTGCTAAATCAAAATTAAGCTTGCCAAGAGTCTCGAAAGGCTCGCTTTCTAATATAATATCTGATCTCTTCTTAAAAGACGGGTTTTCTGATGGCTTGAAATTGGTAGGCTTATGATCTTTTACATACAAACTGAGCCAGTCTTCGGTCTCTTTACGACCTTGATCATGGCTCAGTAAATTATTGATGTAGCTTTGGTACGCATATGTATTTGTAACAGGCTGGACCACTGTATTATTAACAGTAAGTTCTGCGCTCTGAAACAAAGAGTGTAGGAAATTGTTGGTTACGGCCGGTTTTACGGTCGCAGGCAATTTAGTACCATCTTTCAATTTAATACAACACTTTAAATATAAAAAGCTTTTGTCAAAAGCTATAAAATGGGATGCGTCGCCTATAATATTGAATTGTATATCCGTGTATCTCTCACTTGGAGAGGTCAGAGGGTAATAAGGATAATAGTTATTTTTTAAAACACTGATATCCTTCTCCCGAGGGGTGAAGATATCAAACTCGCTCCGCATAACAGCGTTCATTTTCTAGCTTTTCTGCGCTTTTTACAGATACGTCTCTTTTTACCGAATCCAATCTGGCGACTAATTGGACTTCTTTTCTTTCGCTTAACTGACCTACGCTTTTTTCTACCCCCTCCTACTAAAGCTCTTTTTGACCTTTTTCTTTTTATAGACTTTGATCTTGATCTTGAGATTGGGATTGCAAAGGAATCTGAAAGTCCTACAAGACCCCCTCCTACTTGTTCATTAATATTTTCCATATTTATTTAGCTCGTAAGTGAAGTGTCACGAATGATGGTTGATTCGAGACTGGTAAAGGATTAAGAAATTCATCGACTATCTCGACCGTGATTTGGTCAATATAGTCTTTGGATATTGGTACATAAAGAATTGGATTGAACACGGGTTCCGATTCATCAAAAATCCTTACATAAGGTAGGGCATTTGAGTTAAAGTATTGGTTTTTGACAAAATCAAGTAAAACAACGACCTTTCGGAGTGAACTTATGTCACGTTCGACAATTAAAGAAACTGTTTTTTCAATGACCTTTGGACCAAAGATTTTTGCAAGGGTTGGTGAGAACTCAAGAGTAGTGTCATGTGGTAATGTAATTTTAACTGTATTACCTGACCAAGTAAATGAAGCTTGAGTACTCTGTAATTCGTTATTTATTTTATGTACAAGATAATCAACTTTTAAATTAAGTGGCTCCTCCACAAAAAAATCTAGCCTAGGCACTTCTTTTTTAACTATAAATTTAAATATATGTAAGATGTCCAAATCATCTAAAATTTCTTGCTTTTGATGACCTTTCGAAATAGTTTTGCCTTTAGTAAACACTTTAGTTTTGTATCCTAGTATTTGAGCCAAATCATCCCCGATCTCTAAAAAAGTATGATCATCTCTTATTTCAATTGATGATAAATGATCTCCTGTAATACTCTTATCCTGCTTTATAATTATATTTATCCTGTTTTCAGCAAACTTTTGATTTAATCTAGAGATAAGGCTTTCAATAAAAAGTGAGCCATTTTTTTCAATTTCAAGTTCTTTGAGATAAGATCCCCCTCTTTGTAAGTATATGTAGTTGTCAGATGGGATGCCAGCCTGCAACGGAAATAAGGTTTTCTGTTGCCTATACCCTATACTAGCCAATCCTACTTCATAGGTATGGCTAGGCAAACTTAGAGGTTTTAATAATTTATTAACAAACTTTGATGTATTATTAGAAGGAAATAGTTCTCTTGAACCTTCGCTGCTTAAATGTATGTAGATTGAGTCCATGATATGCTAATTTGATGCGCTTATTAATTCTTGCTTGTAAAAACCACCGACTATCGGCTCAGAATCCTCGTCAACTAATAAATATGTAATCGGTTGTGTGTCCCTGACCTTTGAAATTATGAAAACTTCGTCTGTAAAGTTAGGTTCATAGCCTTTTGTAAATGTCTTTCTTAATTTTACTATGTGTACCCTATCTCCTACACTGTAAATAGGCTTTAATTTTGGAGTTTTAATTAATTTACTATAAAGTTTTTGCCAAACTTCTGGATATGTTGCGTCATTAACCTGGTTAGGGGTCATGCCTATACTACGATGAAATGTGTCATTTGTCGATTCTACTAAATCGCCTAACACGTCTATATACCTTTTTTTACCTGTATAGGTAAAGTACCTAAATATTTTTGATAGCAATAATCGATGAGCTGACTCGATCATCGATGCCTTTTGGCTACTATATGTAAGGTATCTCTGTATATTATTTTGCTTAAGGTATTTATCTATAAGTCTATTTTTAAATTCTCCGCCTATATCCGATGATATGGAAATTGGTTTTTGTTTATACAATTCTAATATCTTTAAAAATGCATCAAAGGTTGAACGGGCGTTTTTTTTCTTAATTGCAATTGCATGCTTTTCTCGACTAAAACAATCTATAGCGTGTAATATATACCGATACCCACTGTTGAAACTCGAAAATTTGGATAAGTCAATTAGGTCAAATTGTATTTGGTCACGTGGAAAACTAACTATGTACTTTCTTTTAAGATATCTTTTTCTAATTTGCTTATGCTTTACATAAGTAGGTATTTGTAATAGTTCAGCCTTGGCTTCTGCTAAAGGGATGTTTTGGTTTTTACTATAGCCTAAAACGCCGGAAAATGCGCCTGGGGCCTTAGGCTCGTAATACTTACTCATAATACTTTTTCCTAATATTATTTAGCATTAATTCAAAACCTTCTGGTTGATTTTCGGCTCTCATACAATAATTAATTAATTCTGGGATTAATTCTACAGCATTTTCGGGGGTGATGCAAACAGATTTACCAGTACTATTAATGTATATTTTTTGGTTTAACGGGTTAAAATTGTGCAAAAATTGCTTACCGGTAATCCTGTTTTCCATACGAGACAAGTATTCTTCTGGTGATAAAATGCCACTAAGAAAGTTCCTAATCATGGCATACTTGAAACTTGCCAACGGATCACACGAATCATGTACACAGGTTTCGGTCAAAGGGAGATTTTTTATCGGGTTAAAATCAAGATCGGGTTGAGGAATTGCTTTATAGTCAAAACCACCTGGCCTGAGGCTAACCACTTTGTAACCGGGACAAGAGTTTTTGTCACTGGTGGGTGGAGCATAGTGTTGTTGAGGGTATGGTTGATAACGATAGGCTCTGTTCATCTCGATAGGTTTTATTTGTCAATAACTTCACTTGTATCGTCACACGATTCGTCGCTAGAATCTTCAGTTGATGGATCACTTGGATCGTCAGAATCTTCGTCACTTCCTAACTCGTTGAAAGATTTTATATAAATGGTGAACAACATTTGCATAAACACTTCTATATGTACCCTGTGGCGATCACGATAAAAAAAACATCTCCTATTAGGTTGATATATAACATTTTTAAATAGTACACCGGGATTCTTATAGGCTTCTGCAAAATTATACATAACTTTGTCACTTTGACGAGCTATTATATTAAATCTACGACCAAATTGGTCTCTAAAACGATAACCCTTCATTCTGAATCTTCAGTATCTTCGCTTTCGCTTAAAGAGGCTTCGCTATCACTATCACTATTGCTATCACTATTGCTATCCAGAGGTTTTAGGTTAATGCGAAACAAGATTTTAAAAAATCTGTATACACTAATCCTTAAACCATTGCGATAATAAAAACAGTGGGGTTCAGGGTGATATATGACATTTTTACACTCTACTCTAGGATTAATATAGGCTTCGGCGAAATTATTTATCACTCTATGTATTTTAGAACTTTTAACATTGAATTTGTAATCATCTGAATCTTCAAAAAAATATAAATTCATTCTGAATCTGTGTATGCGCTATCCAGGCTTTCACTTTCACTCACTTCACTGTCACTAAATGCATTTACAGGTAGGATAGAATTGTTAATGTCAAATAGTATATTGAGAAAGTCAGCCCTACTGAACTCTGAGTACATTCTATAGTAGAACCTTTTGGTATCGTCGTTATAGACTACACTGTTAGACATGTACCCAGGGTTCTCGTAGGCCCACCCAAAATCAGAAAGCACTCTGTTTATCTGGGTTTTTTTTATGCTCACATTTATCCCATTAGTACAATGTAGAATCACTTTATTAGGAGTCACTGTAGCGGCCATTTTCTAACGTGGAAATGAATGTAAGTAACTTTTCCAATTGCTACCTCTGTACTCGAAATCAAGATGGCGAATTAAAAAAATTTGAAAAAAATCGTCTAATTTTAAAAATGCTTTACCACTAAATGAAATCTTATCACCAACTATTTTAAGACGTTTAGATTGGCCAAACCAGGCCTTTAAGAAATCAATAACTAAGGACTTTTCACTTTTAATTTTAATACTTAGCTTATTCATGCATCTTATGTATTCCACACCTTGGACTACAAATGTTTCTCCAGGCACAGCTTTATACCAGCTCATCACTTGCCTTGATAATCGACGTGAAGGACTTTAGATAGCAATCTAATCAATCCGTCTTTATGTTCAAGTAACACTTTGTCGAATAATGTATAATTCCAATCTACCTCGTTAAATGTGATGTATTTTAAATCTTCATCTAAATATTTTACTTCTATTGCTTCAAATAACTCATGTATTAACCAACTAATCTCACCTTCGTCCAAGTACAGATTTATTTGGGGATGGGTAATAATAAAGTACTCACCATCCTTTACAACGCTAAACTCACTCATGAGAATGAAGGTTTAAATCTGGGGGACAAGCTGTTCGTCTTTAACAAAAAAGTCAATAAAAAGACAAAAACTATAGTGTTTCCTTTCTATGAACTTTAGAGGATTGCCATCAAATTTGGCTCGTGGTAATATACCATTTTCTGTTATTTTGTTTATAACTACTACACGAGTGTATGAGTGTTTTTCATATGTATCTGGGAAATATAGCTTTACAGCAGATGTAGTATTTAATTTACTAATTGTTCTATAATATCTTTGTTCACGCTCTTCATTAAAATTAGTGTGTAAAAACCTTTCTATATCTTCTGCTACTTTTGCAAGTAATAGATCGTTAATAAAACTCATTAGACTCACTTAAATAGATATTTAAAATTAAGCCAAAAAACTCTTTTAATTCTGTAACATTATTAAAAACAACCGAATTATTAAAACAATACTTTTCTTCTAAGCTTTGTACAAATTTAGATTTAAACATACGCTGGTTTAGGTTAGGTTTCACTTCACTTTCACTGTATATGCAAACTAGGGTTTCTAGTATAATCTGTATAATATCTTTACTTTCGATGTACATGTGAACACCTTGATACTTAAAAATATAGTACTTACTTGATAGTTCAACAGTCCTCTTCCTCATTTAACTCAGACCAATGATATAAAACTTCACAGAGTTTACGCTCGATGGATTTTAAAAGTTCTTTGTTCTTGTCTATAGGGGTGAAACGGAGTAGTATTAATTCTAGTATTAAATCTAGTATATCCTGTTCTACAATAATACAGTAGTTAAAAAGATAGTAATATCCGTCAATGTACTCAACTGAATTATAACTTAGCTTGGTTTTATACACTATTATTAAGTCATGCAACAAATGGTAAATTTTTGAAGGGATAACAGCAATTTTTCTATTTGCTGAGCAAGTTAAATAGTAATATGCTCCCCTATTTGTAATAAACATTAAGAGATTGATGGGTATCTTTTCTCAAATTCAGTTTGAAAATCGGTAATGTAATACTTAAACACAATTTCAACTAGGTCGAAAAGGGTACTAACTAGTTCACTTGAATGTATCCTACCATAGTCAAAAAACAATATATTATTAATAGTTCTTTTTACAAGTCCATTAGGAGTAGGAGCATCAATGTTTTTAAATAGATGAACAAGGTCTATAATTACAGCTGAAATGTTGGTACGATGTATATATACAAGTTCATCCCTATTGCATGTGAGCACGTAAAATTCACCCTCTCTAATTACCATTCTATTTCCGATTCGAATGTTCTCCAGATGGTAGGAGTTTGGTTTAACAACTGTACAAAGTTTTGAGAAAATAGCTCTTTAGGTATATTTAAGTTTTTTATAGTCTCGATAAATTCAGATAGGCCTATTACATTAGTCCTTTTATTGGGTAAAGTTTTTAATGAAAATAAGATCAAATCAACAATATGGCTATTTGGAATAGGCTTGGATTTATAAATGAACTGACCATTTGCATTTATATTTCCTTGAAGTGCATGAAGAATACGCATTGACCGATTTCTCATATTTTTAGGAAAAAAGCTTATAAAAAAATCGAAATTTGGATTAACTGTCTTATCTGGGGTGGGAGTTTCCTCATCACACACATTTTGAATAAACTTCTCATAAATGTCTTCAGGAATCACTCTGTATATGCGAGCCATTGGTACCACACTTTAGTATAGCCTGAATAATTGGGACTATCAATGCTTTTGATTTTATAAAATGCTTTTTTAATTGTTGGAATTTATTGAACTTTCTCTTCAAAAACTTTTTTAATGATTTCTGTACTTTTTTAGACAGTAGTTTAGGTGCATTTAATAAACACTCGTATATACACTTGATCTCTTCAATTGATGCTCTGCTTAAGGTCCTTTTATACCTAGTGGGCGTGGCTACACAGAGCTCTTCAAGGAAATCTAAATTGTTGTGGACTCTCTCCATTAGGATGAACTGAACACTAAGGTGTCTGGAGTAGGAAGAACTGTTGACCTTAATCTGAATTTTGGATTTTGCAATGTGTTCAAGTCTATAAATAGGTACCCACGGGGGTCTTTTGTTGCTAATTCATATGCAGACTGAATCCATTTTATATTACCAGGTGACAATTGAGAAGCCAACTTGCTGACAGAGGTCATGTCACGGATCTGACGAAAGAATATAAGTATATTACTGTTTAAGGACACCACTCTAAGGTTTTTATTGAATAAGGATTGAAGACAGAGTATTACACTTACATTTTTATGATGTATACGCTTAATAAATAGATTAGTCACAAAGTCATTTAAGGGTCCATTTAATTCTAACATCATATCATCAATAACTATTAAATTATGGTTCTTATCGTTGATATATTGTTCTGTATCTTCGATTTGGTCGGTAAAAATAACATTAGGGTCACTAAACTTTAAAAACTTTTCTTGATATTCCGAGTATACATATATTACCTTATCTATTTTAACGTCAAAAATTTCCTCTCTATTTTTTATCATGTCTAAAGCTAGGTAAGATTTACCAATTTGGGAAGGTCCGACTACGAGGATTGCTGCCGGGCAACGGATTTTAAAGTCCATCTGCATTGCTAGATGATTCACTTTCGTCTAGATCCGAGTAGGTGACAATTTCAACTGACTGTGAATCTTCGGTTTCCATTAGGTCGTTGATGTCATCGATGTCTTCCCATTCAACCTCTTCATCTTTAATTCTGGGGTCATAAAAAGCATAGGTATGAATACCGTCGGCCCTAATGTATCTATTTAACGATAGACAATGAAGTGAAGACCTTTCTTGCTTTATTGTATAAACAATCTGGTTCTGTGACCTAATCATGCGGCAGGGGAGAGAGATACGCCTCTTTTCTCTGAGAATCTGCTTGTAGTGCTTGTGATGGATTTTCTTGAGCACGGGGCCGCATATCCCTTTGCCTTTCACTGTGTCTGTGATGGAGCCGTCTTTGTACGACCGGAACAAAAGAGAGTATATCTTTGGTGAAAGGCAGACAAGCTCCAGGATCTGGTGGGAGGGGTACTCAAATTTCCAAGTACCAGCTACCCCCTTATTGTCAGTAGAATACAGTGTATCGTAGTATGGACTTTCTTTTGGAATGTTGGAAAAGTCAAAAATGTCTTTGAAATGGATCAGATCGCTGGCAGCATTCGCCTGTTCGGCAAGCAACCTAGTCTCCAATAGAAGAGAATCAGTGTCGCCATACAGCAGTTTGACTCGATCTCCATAATAGGGAACAAACCTGTCATAATATGACTCATATAAACGAAGCTTGGATTTTGCTAAGATAACGAAACCGAGTAAATATGGCTGGCTAAACTTTAGTACAGGACGGTTAAACTCAAACACTGATAAAAATTCGTGCACAATGTACCTAGACTTAAATTTTCGATTTCTTGACCACCTAATTGCAGATATAGCATCTAGACATATTTTGACCTCGTGATCATTGATGGGATGGTAGATGGAGCGACCGAAGATGCTGTTTACGATAATTTTTATGATAAAACGAAGCACTGGAGAGTCTGTGTCCCTTCTCTTGTCCAAGTAGAATTGTATATAGTCTTTTAACACTGGACTCACGGTAGTTTCGAGTATTTTGTGAATTTTCTTGATCTTCATTCCATGTTTTACATAGAACCTTAGAAGAGAATGATGTTCGATGTAGTTTGACTTATCATTCATGGACAAGAGTAGCCTTTTAGTAGTTAGACGAATGTTGTATTCTTTAAGCTTCTTTCTCTGGTACGGTGAAAGGTTTTCAACTGATATTTCGGTTTTGCAAGGCGCAAAGGGTAGGTATTCAGTAGCTAATGCAACACACTCGGGGTATTCGAGGTCGCATTCTATGATATAATCTTTAAGTTTTGTGTCATCGACAGACATTATATCAAAGTTTTGTATTTCATCTTCTGTCAACCACCTGTATCCCCCCACCGGTAGATTGCCAAGCATACAGGCTGGGTAGGAACTAATTAAGTCAATAAAAAGTAATTCAGTTTTAGGTTGGGTATCGTCGTAATTAGGATTTTGAGGAATATTGGCCTCGGCGTATCTTTGTGTATTAATAAGGATGGCTCCCTTTATACCATCCTCCAGCATTTTTAACATGAGCCGGTCACGAATGAATTCAATTTTGGTTTTTGTTTTAAATAAAAAGCCAGAAAAGCTAAAACTCGGGTTGGTTCCGTAGTGTACGGGGTCTAAACCAATTTCTTTAAAACTCATCTCCCTATAGTTACAAAAAACATCTGCTAATGTTAGTACATCAAGCTCCAAATACTTGAGCATATATTGTTCCATATTTTGACATTTGAAAAGGTTGTAAATGTCTTTAAAATGTTCGTAGTCTAATTCACTAATATGGGTTAGGTTGAGTGAAGAATAAAATTCCTCGATGGGGGGTATTTGAGTGTTTTTAAGGATTTCACTATTTTTGTAGAGTTCATAAGGAAAAATTTGCTTTTTAATTATCTTTTCAAGTTCCTCATCATTAAATTCCTTAAAGTGTTCTACGGTATATTTAAAATTTGATATACCCCCATCTTCCTTTCTGAGCTCATTGATCAAATTTGATAAAGATGTGTTTATGTGTAAAAAACTATCACAGATCTTTAATTTATTTTGGATCTTTACCCAAACGAAATGTTGCCTATCACGAGGAAGTATTTTAATGTCCTCTGATTTATCGATTGAGGGTGGTAGGGAACTCAAAATCAAAGGCAGATCGTAGCGGGATGCATTGTGGATGAAAACGCACACTTCTTTTTTAAATGAAATAGTTAAATTGCATTTTGAGCAAATTGTCGAAATATAGAGGGAATTGTGATGATTATGGTGGGCTGTACGACGTTTATTGTAATCTGAATCATCAAAATCAATTCCACATAAAGCACAATTTGATGCCATTCGGTGATTGAACTCGTCAATAAGACTAATAGTCATTTTTTTATTTTCTTTTATTTCATTTAGTATGTCGTCAGCAAGCACTAGTAATTCTTCGATTAAATTCATAATCACGTTAGGTCCGCAGTAGGTTTTGAAATTTCTAATTCCATTTTCTCCAACTACAGCATACCCATAAGCGCCTGCTACATGTTGATGTTCATATACAGTATTTTTACAGGTGTTTTCTTCCTTTTTTAACTCATGAAGCTCACATTCGAGATCAGCAAAAATGACATAGGGATGTTTAAGTGTTTTTTTAAAGTCTGTGAACTGAAGATACTTTTCTTCTGGAAAAATGTACAGGGGCGAGTCAATTGTTTGACAAATCACTTCATGAGTATCCCGATTCTTTATTGATACGTGGTTAGAAAAACAGAATCGACACAAGTACTTCTTTTTGTCTGAGCACTGACTATTACCTATAAATGCACTTAAGTTATTAATAGCACAATAATGAGACTCAGTGTTATCATCATTATAATAGATGAAAAGGTCCACATGTTTAGGAACTGAATTTATTTTTAAACTCGTTTTATACACTGGATAAATATGATTTGACTCATCACAATCATACACATTACAAGAAATATTATTTTTAGATTCAAAAATCGGTATTTCTTCAAAACTTATTGGTTTATCACCTAAAAAGTCATACTTTTGTTCAAATTGTATCCTATCTAGTATTGAAAATCTAGCTCTGTCTCTTTTTCTTTTATTTTTTGATTGGTGTAGTACACTTAAAACACTATACTTAAAACATGCATCTGAACAATCAAAATCTGTGAAACCACGACGTTTAGAAAGATGTTCTGGTGGTGGAAAATTTCTACCTTTACCTGAAATTGGACTGTACTTGCTTAGAGCGACATCTAGCCTAATTACTCTGTTATAAAGCCATCCACTACCTTCATAATTATACAACTGCAGCATCGAGATTTGATGAGTGAAAGCTGTTGCAATTAGCCGTGATATAAAATTTGGGTGTAAGAGGGTCATGTGAGGAGCACGTAAATGTACTTGTTTTGTCTCATCAAACTTATTTCTAACTTCTACTATGGTAATTAATTCAACAATCAGTCCTCGAAATTTTTTCAATTCTACACGTATTAAATTGTCAACATGTTGTGATATATAATCGTAGAAATCTGTAAGTTCGGGGTAAACTTTAGCACCCGGTTCGTGGGAATAATCTACAAGGGTAAAGTTATGGGCGAATTTGTTGATGTAAAAAATATCCTTATCTATTTCGCTTTCACCACCACCAATCATATTATTTACGCATTTATGATCTCTTAATGTCACGCATGTTTGACCACATGTGTGACATTCATGGCGCTCGTGTATATGTGAATAGTACGATTCAGTTTGATAACAAGTAAAAGGACATAGTTCACAATGGTAATTTATCTTTAAATATTGAGCTGGTTTATTTTTACGGAATTTTCTATAGGTTTTTTTTATAGGTATTAGCAGGGGTACTGTTTTTTTAGACATTTTGGTAAAGTCTATAGGAGGTAGGTATGAAATAAGAACAAATGTTATATTTGCAAGGGTTACACAAAGACTGAGGGTAAGGCACCGCCAAAAATTTGATTTAACCCTTCATCCCGGATAAGGCACCCCTAATTTTAAAACCGTTAAAAATAGTAACGAACGTATTTTTAGCGTTCATTCCTTGTTTGGCGATGGTTGTGGTAATTGAATTCATCTGTGACCCCGATCATATATTGGATTTTGTTTGTCAGTCTTTGTCCGTTCCTAACTCAAGTCTCCATCATTTTAAACATAAATACTTTAGAGATCCAGAGTGTGTCGGCTGGGAAATTTGTCTTAATAAACACCTTAGTGTGGTATCAAATATCATCAAAAACGACCCAATAATCATAACTTTACTAACAAGAATAAAAGTAATACTTGAAAGATTTCTCCCTTATCATAAAGTTCTAGCTGTTGAAGAATCCAGTCTCTACCGAGATAAATATTATTGTACTGCATTTGAATATCCTATACAGACACCAGAACGTTGGATGTAAGTAAAAAAACAATCATTTTTTAGATTAAGTTAGATTGGTTGTAAGTAAAATATACATTTTTTAGATTATCTTAGGTTGGGTTAGGTTATGTAGCTTTTTGTATTTTTCTAATAAAAAAAAAAACATTTTCCAGTTTTCCTGACTCGATTGGTCGGTTGCATTTGCGAACTATAATTTACTTGAATCAAGATAGTATTGAGGAGGGTAACTGTCTCCCTGATTGGCTACTCGAGATAATTCTACTTGGGCTTGAAGATCCAAAGGTGACAAATTTCCTTAGAAAAGTAAAAACCCGTGTTGCTGTACTAAATGAGGCAAAACCTACAAGCACTGGAGCAGGACGAGCAACTGGTGGAGCCGATGGAGGAGGAGCAGCCACTGGATCTTGTGCAGGGAGAGGTCATTTTGCAACCGTCGAGTCCTGTGCAGGGTGTGGAGAATCCGAATGCGATGGATGCACAACAACAGGGTCCGAGTACTCGAGCGATGGTGAAGAAGCGGGTCCAGGATCCACTCAGCGACTTTGAGCAGATGCCTACAGAGGTTCGTTTAATTTTCTGAGTTTTTCTTTTCATTAGGCTATAGTCTTCATTATTTTCGTAGATACTCACAAAAATATTCGAGCTGGTGACAGATGTTCGCCCCCTACGTCTTACTTCTAACCGACTTCTCAGCGTGGTGGACAATTTCATCAAATTGAAACTTAACATAAATGCATTGGAAAATACTGATGATTTTAACGGTATGTACTGTAGAGAGCTAAGTTTATCGCATTGCAGGGCACAAGTATTTAATTACAACAACCCTCAGAGGCTTAAAACAATTAAAATAACTGGAGATGTTGAGGGAGATTTTTTGAATACTATGATTCAAAAATGCTCAATGCTAAGATCTTTAAAAATTACCACAACTTGTGTGAGATCACAATTGCTTTTTAATTCTCAATTGCTTTTCAAGAATAAGCCAAAATCTGCACGCGTTTTAAAGGAACTAGAAGTTCTCTCATTAGTTGAGCAGATTGAGGAATTAGAATACGAGCCATGCGATACTTTTCTTTCTGTAAATGTTGAAAATTTGTGCAAATTCATTTGCCCAAATCTCAAGCAGTTTCAAGTTATACTATATCCGTATACCAGCTTTTTTAAAACTGCAACTAACTCAATTTTCAATTTCATTAAACACTCACCTAAAATTGAAGTATTTTTGCTTACATGCCTTTCAAACTTGGTACATTATGATCTACCTACTATCAATTTTGAGAATTGTAAAAGAATGAATTTAAAGCTTAAATCAAGGGAGTTTAAAGGTTTTGAGAATTTTATTTTCTCAGATAAATTAGAAGATCTCTATGTTTACATACAAATGGCCTTTGGCACAACAAATCATGCTTTTAAAATGTATTTGCCCGTTTTTCAAAAGTGTGTAAACCTAACGAAAATTGTGCTTCTTGGAATAACAAGAGTAGAAGAGCCAGAAATAAATGCTCAGGTATTTTCAAATCTCAAAAATCTGAAAATACTAGTTTTGCATTTTGACGGTTTTATTGTAGACCCAGTTTCCGGAGCCCACGTTGAGCCTGTAATGACTAACATACATTTATTGCCTAAAAGCATTGAAGAGCTAAAGCTTGTACACATCAAGTTTTTTACTGATCAGTTTCAAGAGTATTTCAAATCGCTCGAACTTATCAAAATAGTGAATCTAGAATATAATGGGTCTGAATTTCCCTATGGGCTTAATGAGACTATACTTTTGAACATCATACAAAAGCAAATTATGTTTTTGATCCACGGATATGGTCTTGATAGGGTAACGGCCAGATTCTTTTATTTTTGCGAGCTTCAACTCTATCGCATTAAAATTTTCAACTTTCACAAGTCGGTTTGTACACCGTACTTTGATGCCAGGTATTATTATAACCCTTATACTATTTAACTATCGAGGAGGAGTGGTTATCAGAGTTGCTTATCTAAATTTCATATCTTTTTTTAAAAACAAGTTTTTTATACATGCTTTTCTTGGCACGCACAATAGTAGCTAACAGTATATTTTATTATGTATTAAGTAATATAAAATTTCTAGGTTGAAAAAATACTAATTTATATGTATTATCTAAAAAAGTTAAGTTTATAATTGTGTTATTTAGTAGCCTAGAGTAGTTATTTTTCTAGAGTATAGTTTATATAGGTATAGTATAATGTTATTTTTTCTGAGCATACTTTCTTAACCTTCATTGAAATGGTATGTTTAAGTAATACAATAGTAATCTATTTACTGCTTGATATGTATTAGCTAGTAAGTAATTGGGTCGAGGAAAAAAAATGTGTACTATAAAGTAATTGATAGTATAGTATATATAGATATGCGTGTATATACCTAAAACCAACAGGTCTAGGTATGTATAATATAGGTGTAGTCTATTCAATTTTTATTGGCTTTTTAATTTTTATTATATTTTCTTGAAAATAAGTAATAAAGTAGGAATACCATTCTATGCTTACATACAAATTAAAAACCATAATGTACTATTAATTTAATATAGAAATAAGCATTAAGATTATCTAGTAGTATGATTTAATTGAATTTAGTATTAAGTACTTATTATTACCTACATTGTAAAAAAACCAATTAAAAATTTCTTGAAAAAAAAGCAATAAAAATGCACTAATAAAAAGCAACCGGACAATTTTTCATTCGTTTTTTATCCATCAACCTGAGATCATGTCAATTAAAAGGTATCCAAGTCCATTTAGTGATGAGTACGATGTTACTGAAAGGCCGTATTTAAGTAATCCTGATCCCTTTAAGGATTGCCACGGTGCAGTTCAGTCAGGTAACTATTATCTATTTTGTAATTAAACTATAAGGCTGAATATTTTATTTGTAGACTTTCCTATCTCTAAAAACGGGCAAAAGCTAGGCAGATTTTTCGATGATTTTTGTAACTTTTTCACGTCCAGCTCAGGTGTCATTGCTTTATGGATACTACTAGGTGTCATCTTAATTTTCATTGTTCTCAAGTGTATGTTTACAAGATGCAGAAAGAAGTACGTAATTTTTGTCTTATTACTATAAACCTAGTAAAATAGCTAAATAATTGCCGTACCTAGCCTAAAATACCTTACTTAAATGAATAATAACTATATACCTACCTATAGATATTATTTTTTTAAAATCTTTAGATCTAACTATCAATGTGTTCCAAGAATTGCAGCTAATCCCTTTCAAGTTTAACTATCTTAAGATGTATAAAATAAATGCATGGAATAAACAAAGATCATTTTTATTTTAAATTCATTTTTATTCAAATTACCTTTTTCAAAATGTAAGACATTTATTTAATCAGAATCACTTGTTGAAGACGAATCTTGAGATTGGTTTTTCTTCATAAGAATCTCCAACTCGAAATCGTTGTCCTGGTCTTGGGCAACTGTCTCTTGATATGCTTGGAAGTACCCACACACCAAGGATCTCGAATTCTGGGTGTCCATTTGCCTGTAAATACTAACTGATCTATAAAAATAAAAAAAAAACGAGGATTTAGTGATAGGAAAGTATCTATAGGTAATGCTATTGTGCTATTAGTAATATATAATATGTATGTTTTAACGAAATAATAATTAAAATAAGTTATTATTAATATTAGTGAATATACTTACCCGCTGTCGGACAGTTCGCCATCAGTTATAAAATCCCTTAAGCTCGAGCTTTGTGAATCTTCTTCCGAAGATACGGCTGTTAAAAGAAATTGTTTCACCTTTTTCCTTTCGGTACTTGATGGTGGTGAGATGTCCTCGTAGAGACTACCAGAGTCTTGAGAAGAGTGAGCTGCTTTTTTTCCTTCGTCTTCCGATGAATATTGTATTGGGCGCACCTTGCAGACCTTTTTTGTCGGTTTTTTCTTTTCATCAGATGATGTCAAGTCTGGAGGGGTCCGAGATGTCGATGGCTGAGATGAATCCTGGGATGATTCGTTGTCAGTTGAAGATTCAAAGTACAAAATGCGTTTTCTTGAACTCATTTTTACCACACGTGCAAACTTTCCAAAGACTGGAATGATAATGATGGTCAGCACATGTTGTTTTTTGATACTTCTTTGTTTTAAAAATCCTTTGTTTTTTGAGGCCTTTCTCTGATGGCAGATGTTCAGTCGAAATTTTGCATTTGATTAGTTTAGTACAATGGTTTCTCAAGCTCAATTTACTTCAATTAAAAAGGAACTTCGAAATTTATTTGGGGAATCTGAGGGAAGTGAACCCTTTTTAAAGATTATGGAAGTTAAATCTGTTCATGACGAAGTCTCCATGTCCAGTATTAACTCGGGAGACGCGACAACTGATGTCTCAGATGAGAGCTCTGATGACTCTGAGGTAATTCAATAAAAAAATTAATATAAAAATTGAATAAACATAGTAAATATATGCAAGGTCGAAATCATGGAGCAAGATGAAGTGTGGATTCCTGCCAAGTCTATCCCTAATGAACTGGGCGAATCGAAGTCTAACGAGCGACCTTTTGAGATCATTACAACAAGACCCTGCTTTGTGATTAAAATATAAAAATATGATTAAATTGAACTTTAATAATGTGTTTTTTTAGGTTATTGTTGAGAAACTACAAGAAACTTTTACGGTAACACACATCTTATAATTTACATTTTTTTTATTTTTAATTCATGTATAATTAAAGGGTGGTAAAGTGGACCAAGGGAATGGTGATGAGGGACTGAACCAGGACCAGGACCAGGACCATGACCAGGACCATGACCAGGACCATGACCAGGACCATGACCAGGACCATGACCAGGACCATGACCAGGACCAGGACCAGGATCAGGACCATGACCAGGATCAGGACCAGGATCAGGATCAGGACCAGGACCAGGATCAGGATCAGGACCAGGATCAGGATCAGGATTGGATGGACGATGCCGAGCCTCCTATTTTGATTCCTATCAGCCCGATTAAGGAAAACGAAGAAGCTAAAAAGGTAAGCATACATTATATTATAATATTTGATTAACTAATACAGTTTATTATATAAAAGGTTCTGAAGAGGATCGAGATGAGTGGAAGCGGGGTAAGTATCTTAATAAAAATATTTCGGTATAAATAGTAATAGATCAAATTACTTTCGATTAAATGTAGTTTAATTACTGTCGATTAGGTCGTGTTCCGGGTACGGAACTCTGAGTTTGTTGGCGTTTCGAACTCCGAGTTCGAGTTTGATAGCGTTTCGAACTCCGAGTTCGAGTTTGAGAACATTTCGAACTCTCGAACTCCGAGTTCGAGTTTGATAGCGTTTCGAACTCCGAGTTCGAGTTTGAGAACATTTCGAACTCCGAGTTCGAGTTTGAGAACAATTCGAACTCCGAGTAAGAGTTTGAGAACACGAACTAATCGGTCGACATAGATACGACCGATAAAGTCAAATTGAACAAGGCCTAATCGGTTCGGAAATGTAAATTAATCACACACATTCGGTATTATTTAGTCTAGAGTAACAAATTAATCTTTTTTATTTCAGACTTTGAAAAGACCGTATCGTAAAGTTGTAGAGAAGCAAAAATTTCAAACTAAAAAGGCAAAGTCTTTGAATGAATTCTTAAGACTTTGGAATGCCTACAGACATAAAAGGGAAGAGTTTATTGCTGAAGAAAAGGTATTCTTAGATAATGTAAAAAAACTTTGTCTTACTTCTTTTCGACCTAAAAAATATAGAAAATGAAATACCTGTTTTTTATGATATTCTGAAATGTAAAAAAACCCATTTTTTTATTGAAAATTAAAAAAGAGATTAAATTAAATAATTGAATAAAACCATACACCATTTTTGTTATTACATATTATTTAACATGTCAATTTTTATTTGATGAGATTTTGATGCATAGTGTCTAGTAAGATGTGATTTTTGCTTGAATACCATCCGACAATCCATGCATTTGTGTTTCTTGTTGTGAACCATATTCATATGGAATCTTCCCTCAATATAGACATCTTTTTCTCTTTTATTCAGAATCACATTGCAAATAGGGCAGAGATAAGTGTTTGAATCTGGCACGTCAATATAACTCACACGACCCTAGACATAAAAAAG
>JAQIXA010001672.1:0-22846 GCA_034699045.1 Nanhermannia cf. coronata Gr-Ori-00579
ACTATTCAACTTTGCTTGCACTTTGTCCGTCTGTCTGTATGTCTGTCTGTCCGCGGCATAACTCGAAAACTACTTGACCGATCTTGAAAAAATTTGGTATGAAGGACCTTTATATGGTCTAGTTGTCCATGCTCAAAAAAAATTTCAGATTGCCCAACCCCTTGGGGTCATGGGACCCTTTATAAGGGTTCCCCATGTTAATCTAATGGGAAAAATCGAAAATGAGGTTTAAGTGGCTATAGGTGTAATCGATGACGGAGATTCCGAATTTTATATCCGTTTGACACGGGAGTTGACCTTTGACCCCGAAAATTAACATTTGAAACCGAAAAATGCTCTAACTTGAGATTTAGATGGTTCTAGAGGTTGTCGATGTAGGAGATTCCGAATTTGACATCCATTTAACCGGAAAATTGACCTTTGATCCCGAAAAATGGGGCAACTTGAGAAGTTTAAGTTTTCAACGCTTTGCTCGCACCATTTATAATGAACTGCTAGTGAGTTGATTAAAGCCTAGTAATAAATGGATATTGATATAGACTCTTTGACTTATTCAACTAATACTAAGGATAAACGTAAGCAGTACGCATACAAATTACGATTTTTACGGCCGGACTATGTAGAAACTACCTAATAATTTGTCGAAAATATGTATCAAATAATACTAACGAGCTTTAGTTTAATTTTTTTATATAATAGATTACTAATACTAGTAAAAGAGCAGTATACTCGTACATATGATTAATGATTAGGTACTATACTATACTCTATGTCCATAGATTTATCAAAATACAAAATATATTTTGATAAAATGTCCCCTAGTCCTCTAACAGCTAGCACCTTTCAAATATCGTCTATTATTTTTCAACTTTTTCAACTATTATTATTTACCAGTTTTTGGTAAAATCAAACTTTTTCTCCCCTTTTAGTTCATTTATTCGATCATACATATATACTTATAGTATAGTGTACATAAAGTATAAAAATAAAAAAGAATTATAAAATAAAGCTCTCGCTACACTAATCTTGTGTACTTAAGAACACATTGACGATTGACATCAAATCAAATGTGAAATAAATAACTATTTATGAAAGTATTTCCATGTTCAAATACAGATATTATAGAACTTCACCTGAACTTCCAAAGCACAGTTTTGTGGCAAAAATATTGAAAAAAGTAAACCAAAATTGTTATTTTATATTGGTCATATATAATATACCACTTACTAGTAGTAGTAGCTATTTTGGATACTTATAGTAGATACCTATACGAGTACTGGCTATAGTAGTAATGATGAATTCAATTGAAATTGAAATAGGATTTTAGGTTAGGGGATTGTGAATTTCAGAAAAATTCTCTTGCTCTTAAATCTCCATCTTTTTTACTTCAATTGAGGATTTTTTAACAGTCAAAATAAAATACTTTACTTTACAATTTTACTTTTTTAAAAAAGACTAGAGAAAATAGGGGACAATGAATTGAGTGAGGCGAGGTGGTAAATCCTTCCTAGATGAGGTTATATTTAGATTTAAGGCATTTATTCTCATGTCACAAATGAATTGAATCTGGGGAAAAAAACTTACTATTAGATATACCTATAGTATTTCCCCTAACTAGTAGTTCTTTGGAAAAATTATTTCTTTCAACGAAATCAAATTGACATTCAACTTGCATTTTCCTCTAAATATGGCTATGGTATAAAATAAATTTAGTCATCACAAACCTTCAAAATCTTTTAAAGATTTACATAATGACATTATCCAATATGAATCTGAAATTCAGCAGAATATATTAGGTAGCTTGAAAAAAAATTTAAAATCCTATTTACTTACTTCAAACCCTTAGTATTTATTACCAAATTACCAACTAGTTGTACAATCTCAAGCTATTCATGACCATTTAAAAGTTTAAAAGTAACTTTTCTACAGCTATTATTAGTACTTATGTAATAAGTATAGTACTCTACCTACCTAGAAAAGAAAAGGGTAAGTTACTAGTCACTTGTCTCTTGTCATGTTTTATACTCATAATCATAATAGTAGGTATAGTACAACCCTGATAGTAAATACTATTTATTTCATAGATAAATGTACAGAAAAAAAACGGCTGATTGTGAGTTTTATTCAACTTTTTAAATAAGAAGGAAATCATTTTTTATTCAAGCCGTACTTATGTTAGATAGTACAAGCCCTTAAGGGTCTTATCTTCTATCCATCTACATATTTAATAATATGATGTACAAGTAAGTATCAGTAGATATAGGGGGAAGGTGTTTAATAAATAGCCTAACCTACCTCAACAAGAAGCAGTGTAAATTCATTTTTTTATCATCATCATAAAATAAAGGATAATATGATAATATATTACTGGTTCTATTCTGTATATATTCTTGTTTTTTGATGCTTTATCATGATGATCTTATATTTACTATTATGTAAGTTGGTATAAGCTGTCGGCTTTTTGTAATGAATCACTTTTTGAATCTTCTTTACTGAATAAATTTTAAAATATAACCCTTTCAAGGTCTACGCTTATACTAGTAAGTAAGTAGGTACTTAAATACATACATGGAAAACTTTTGCTTTCTTTCTTGAAGATATTTAAGTACCATCATATTTGATAGAACAATGGTTGTACAAAGATACGTAGTTTATTATTCTAGTCTCATAACCTTCCAGCAGCTTTTTTTAAAAAGAAAATAAAAGAAAGATAATGAATGAAAATTTAAGACGGGATAAATTAGATACGAGCTCAACAGGTAGCAATTAGGAGGTTTGTCTTCGTAGCACCCGTATGGCATCATTTCAAACATTTTGAAATTTATTTCAAAAAAGGATAAAAAAGTATTATACATACATATGTATAAGTACTTTTTATATAAAAATGCTACTAGATTTCTATATTTATTTTGATGGGCAAGGTCACTAGTACTATCAGTACTTGCAGTTGCAGTCCTTTGTATCTCTATAGGTGGATAAGTATTGTGTTTTCGGGTATTTTATTTTTTGACCCAAAAATAGGCACGAACCAAATCCAAAATCAAATCTAACCCTTATCACTTGTACTCCCCCATATTTTGGCTATTACATACAGATAGTAGTACCTACTGATCTAACAGTTGAACCTTGTTATTAAGTAATACATACTCGTACTTACAAGTATGTATTTTTAGACCTTTATCCTCTCATAATCCTATCTTTTTTGGTTTTTCTCAAAATTACCCCAAAATTACCGGAACGAGAGTCTTTTGTATTTTGTACATTTTTTGATGATATTTTTGTTTATAATGTTTGAGCAACTTTAGTAAAATACCCTTTATTAAGTTTTTGATGTTTTTTAAATTATGTACACTTCAGTCAGTGTGGATTATGGATAAGCGTGAATAAAGCCAATGGAGACTTTTTTTAAAGTCATTATTTTGAGCATTCTTTCACTACAATAAAGAGAAATATTCTTTAAAGAACCGCATTTGTTCCATTGTACCTACTATTATAAAAGTTAAGTTTTTCTCAAGTTTTGAATGTTGAATTTTAAGTAAGAAATCTAAAATTAGTCGAAGGTTTTATAAACTTTCTGAGAATTTTTCAAGTCTGTAAACTAGTACACTACATACACATAGGTAGGTAGTAAATACACTAGTACTCGTATTATCTATTTTAAACACTGTTTGACATTGGACTTAAGGGCTTATTAGATATTTAAAATTTTAAAATTTGAGTAGGTAGTTTTCTAACAAAATCCCTTTGTAAATATTATAGTAGTATTACTACTTAAGTTCAAATATATCGATTAATAAGTAGGGTACCTTGTAGTTAGTAAATGCATCTATCTATACATATGTATGTATCTATTATGGTATATGTTTGATTTTTTTTGAGAGAAAATTGTAAATTCCAAGATGTGTACTTGTAATATTTATTTTACTATTTGAATATTATGTAAAAAAATCACATTTGTAATCAGGGAGCTTCGATTTGAAGCTCAAGAAGTCTCAAGTCAAGAATCAAGTCTTACACACACAATTGAAGCATGAATAAGTAAATAGAAGCTAGTTGAATGATTCAAATTGTAACAATTTAAATTGAAAAGCAAAAAAATTCCATTTACTTTTGCATGCTGATGCTGACATAACTAATATATTTTCTATCTTCTGCTGCTGGAGCTGAGAAAGTGATGGGATGTTATATTATTGTCAACATGGCATACTTTATAATACTAGTACAAGTAGGTATGTAGTAGTGAGCCTGAATTCAATTGAGAGTTGAGGTTGGCAAGCAAAAGGATTTTCCAGATTTGAAATTCGGACTTGGAATTATTAGAATTCTTACAACTCCAAAGTGTAAGAGCTGCAAAATCTTTCTCACAAATATTATACAGGGTACTTCAAAAATCTAAAAACAATCTAAATCTTAAAGTTGAAAATTCGAAATTATTTATGTCCTAATTTTTGTTTTTGCAGCTTATTGCATAAAATGGTTGGACTTCATACTAATATAATCAGAATATTGCGAAATACTTTAAAAATCAAAATTTTTTCCCCGTGTTTTCGTGGTAAATTATGTCAAATTTCAATCTAAAAATAAATTGACAAATTTTTTATAAAATAATTAATTAATGGATTAAAATTTTTTAATATTTTAATGTTAAAATCGTATTTCTTACACTTATCCTTATGGTTAGATGAGATCAAATATTTTTGAACTATCCGGTATTAAATACACGTAATACTGAGTATTAGTATGTAAGTACTGTGTACTAGTATGTATGTATATGTGAATCTAATAAGTATGGGTAGGTAGTATAGTGGTAGTTGTAGGAGAAAAGAATCAATTTGGAATGCATTGTGTGTCTTCGTGTCATGTCATTTACTGAACACTAAAGCCAGCCAAGCCAGAGCTCTCTGAACTGAAAAGTCAAGTCAAGAGAGAGGAAAAGTCAAGTACTATTTCACACTCAAAATCAAATTCAAACTATTTTCTGAATTTTTGAATTGTATTTATGTTATACTATAGTAGATAGGTAGGGTAGGGTACTACTTACTACTCATATACATATGCTCATATGTGATTCTCACAATCACACAAATAACAACACAAATGATTGGCATTTCGAATTCATTCCATGCCAAATGCATGAAAGTAAAATGAAAATGAATACTACCGAGATATAAGGACTATTCCTAGGCCCTAGGTACTATAGTATGTAATAATCTTGAGCAACAAACCATGGTCTAACCTAACCTATCCCTCAAATCAAGCAAGGACCAAGTACCTACAAAATAGTATAGAAAAGAAAAAAAGTTTTGACTTTTTCAAGAGATCTGTGTAGTGTGTAGAACAAGTACCAAGCATTTCAAAAAAAACTTTTGAACTTTTTGAAAAAACAAAAACCGAAAACTGTCTACTCAACTTTGAATAAAAGAAATTGCTTTACAAGTTTGTATTTCAAAATCTTGGTCCAAGCCTTTTAGCTTTAGGGCAAAAGTAAAAATTTATTTGTTTATTAATACTGATACTTGTACGAGTATACTATGTCATAAGGGTCTATATTGAATTTTGTAATTTTTGGAACTTAAAGGGGGAAGGTAGCTTTCAAATCCATTTTGTCATCGAGTCATCTTACCCATTGTTCCTTCATCATCGATGTATTCATCAAAAATTTCGATTTTGATTGAATTTGAAACGGATCTATGAATGTGTTGAAAAAATCTCAAGTCTATCAGTAGTATTGAGTTTGATTTTTGAAAAAAAAAACCCTCTTCAAATTTCTATTGATATAATTACCTACAAACTCTCCCCTTTTTTTACTTCAAATGTTTTCAAAAGTTCTTTCTTTTCGTCGCCAAATATTATTAGTCAAATGAATCATCAAAATTAAATCACTAGTACTTTGGTAGGGTACAAATATTCAGCAATATTCCAGAAAGAAAACTGCTGTTTCAAATTCGAGATATTTTTCAAGTAAGTATCTTTCAATGGCAAAAATGCAAGAAAAAAATTCCAAAAAAAGTTTTTTAATTTAATGAATTCGAATTTTATTTAAACATCCAAAAACCTTATTCTTAATACTAATTACATTACAATGAATGATCTAACACTCGAGGTTGAACTTAACTTAAATATAAATGTTTTTTAACTAGATAACTTTTTAAATAATATAAACAAATTGTATCTTTAATAATCTAAAACTAAATTAATAAGCAAAATAACATGTAAAATATCTCTTATCTGTAGTATAATTAATACCTAGTACAATATGAGAATCCTTAAAAACTAAATTCTTAAGTAGTAGGAACAAAGTATGGATGGATTAATATTAACAATATCAGTAAATAGAGTTTCATTTCGACAATTTTTATCTAATTAGAATTAGAATCAAGTAAGCAGATCACATTACATAATACAAAATAAAAAAGTACCTAACTAACATAATTATCTGAGAATTCTATAAAATTTTGAACACTTTAAATAAGATCTGTTGAAAATCAAAAGGTTTGTTTTGTGTGTGTAATAGTGTAATAATATCACTGGCTTTGGAATGCTCAGTTTGAATAATTTGTAATTTGTATCTAAAATTAGTAAATTTTCCTATAAATCAAGATTGAGATTCAAAATCTCGATCCAAAAAAAAACTAGATTGAGTTTAAGTATATTTCGATCTACTTACTTTACTCGTATCAGTAAATGTAACTAATTTTTACACTAAAGATAAATTACTACCTAGTACTTAACTAACCTTAACTAACCTACCTATATGATAAATGTCTATCTATCTAATCTGTAGATCTAGATATGTAAATTATATTTGTATATATATTATTTATAAAATCTGATTTTTTTTTCTCTCGATTCAATAATCATATCAATAATCTCTCGAGCACATTTTGAGGAACTTTCAAGTTGCTTGTATTGATTTATAAGTGTAAGTTATAGGCTTTTATTTAAAGAATTTATTGCCAAAAATCTAATCATTATAACTATACCTATAGGTATTAAAGTATTACTTCAGTTGTAGTATTATGGCATTTCTAAAGCTTAAATCTAAAATACTATGTATTATATTAGTAGTTTGAAATACCTTGATATTTCAAATAGGAATCAAATATAATTGCCACAAAGTGTAATCAAAGCATTTTTCGATAAATTTTTCAAAAATCTAGTCTTTTCTACTCTAAATATAAGTACCTACTTGCCTAACTTTTAAAATTGTTAGTACTTTCAAAGCCTAGTCTCGACCAAATACCTATCACTAAATTATCTGTATTTTGCATGATTATGTAATAGTAAGTATATACCTTAGTAGGTATCCGATATATCTATATTTTAAGTATTATTTATTACTTTATTTTAGACGCCTAGGCATCTTAGAGGAACTTTCGTTGAATCAAATGCTTTTTCTATTTTATAATTTGTATTTTGATATCAAAAGACATTTGCTCATTGTCATTTTATAGTTATGTAATAGTAGTTTATCTTAATTAGCATAGTATTTAGTAGTATATAGTTAAAACATTTCCGTTTTTTCGAGTTCTTGTTAAAAAATGCCATCGTTTTGTTATGTTATGTCTTACAAGTTTTAAATGAGGTAGAGTATGTTGTTGACAACTCTTTTTTGATGTGTACCTACTTTTATATATGAGAGTTTTGAAAATTTGTAAAATAAATACACAAAAAAAATCAAGTTTTTGTACCTTAAATTATAGTAGTGTTTGTAATCATTAAATTAATTAAAATAATACTAGAGAGGTATTTTATGTCTATCTATCTCTATCTATAGTACTATGTATATGGCAGTATAAAATAAATCCTCGTCCATCTGATCCTAATTTCTAAATCTTTCACTTTTTTTAGGGGTAAAAAGTGCAGAATTGAAAAAAAGATAAATGAAATCATCGATTATTTTAAATACTTTCTCTACGAGTATTTTGAGCAAGTTCGGGTGTACTTGTCTTATACTTTAAAGTATAATCTCACACTTAATGTACCTAGTAGTATCTAATATTAACTAGTAACTGAAATGATCAGTCAAAATTCCAATATTTTTTACAAATATCTAATAAACACGAGTATTTATATAAGTAAGTAGTAATGTGTTTCACAACAAAAGTTTTGCTTTTTAAATAGGTACAAAATTCTTCAAAAATAAAAGAAATAATCACTTTTCAGGTCAACTATATCATAGTCTCATATATCTATTCCATATTTGTATCCTTTTTTGCATCATACTATACGATGTGTAAATCTAATGTTTTTAGAAGCTGTGGTTTGATGTTTTTTTTTGAAAAATTCTTACGATTTTTACGATAGAATAGTAGTTGGATTCATTGAAATTTTGTCACCTTTATCCTTGTCTTTTTTCTTCAAATGTGTTTCCGAATGCTTGTTACAATGATCTTTCCTGATGAAGCCTTTGTTGCACACGCTAAAAATTTAAAAAAATGGAAAAAATGAGATGATTTTCTAGCAAAAAAGTGACAAATTTAGTAGAAAATGTAGAACTTACTTGCAAACGAAGGGCTTTTCCCCAGTGTGAAGGCAAAGATGTCTTCGAAGATCAGTTTTGTGGTTGAATTGTTTGGGGCAAATGTCACATTTGTAAGGTTTTTCCGAACCATGTTTAGCTACTAATGATTTGTATGATTAGTCATAAATTTATTAGAGGATAATTTTCAAGGAAAAATTTGGATACTTACCATGATCTGAGAGTTGTGGTGCTTCAGGAAATTTTTTGCCACAAGTAGGACATTTGAATGGTTTATCAGAGCTGGAATGAGAACTATTTGTATGTTGAGTCAAATAACATGCTCGACCAAATGTTTTTGAGCAATCAGGACATTTGAGCACGTCATTTCCATTTGTATTTTCATTCATTGATGATGTTGATTCACCTCCAGAGGATTCTAAAAGAATCATTAAAAACCATTGTATTAAAAAACTATATTTTTGAACATTCTTGTCATTCAAATTGAACATTTTTCGAAAACTATTCGTAGAATAATTTTCAAGCAAAAAAATAAAAACTCAATTTGTTCTACTTTCAAGATAATAAGCCAACATATTTTAACTAAAGTAAAACTTTGGTTAATTCTCTAAATTTTCAAAATTGATGCTATCAAAGTTAATTAAAATAAATCTTGAAATCTTTCAATTTTTTATAAAAAGGATGAAATGAATAATAGGTGGATTCCTATTTTAATCAATTTTGACGTTTTTTCTATGTCCATATCTAGGCTTGTTATAGGTACCTACTTATGTATTTTTATCGTATTTTTGGACAAATAATTTCGAAAATATCTAACCTGAGCGGATCGGACTTCCGCCTGAAGAGCAACCAGAACCAGAGACGGAATTATCGACATCATAGCTGACATCGTAATTTCCCTCCACTTCAACTGACCTTGGGTCAGAGTTCGCTGACTTTTCTTCCTCTGGAATATTCTCGATTTTGATGATGTCCGATTTGTTGTCTAGTTCTTGAAATTGTGACTCGGTATTCTCATAGTTTTGTTCTTGTGTAGTCGGCGATTGATTCTGGTTGCTATTTCCTAAAAAAGACGGCTGATGTCCTGCCGATCCTCCATTCAAATATGTTGATTCATTACTTGGATTATTGGTTGATGTTGGTGGTGCTTGTGCTGGTGGTGGTGCCAGATGAAATGCATTTGGATCATAATGTGAAAAACCCACGGTGCTAAAAGGTGGTAGTGCTTGTTCATATCCATCTTGTCCTCTTGAAACTAATCAGAAATTTCAATATGATTAGAATCAAATTATTGCAATCAAAATTTTTAAAGATACGAGTACTCAAAAATTTCAAAATATTTAGATATATTACCTGGTGTATAGAGTGACGATGCGATAATTGGTGACGATGAGATCACAGAATAGTGAGATGGTGGTATAGAATTTGACATATGATCCCCATGTGGTGAAAAACCATTTGACATTGTGACATAGGTAGGTGGTCCACCTGGAAATTGTGAAAAATGTTGTGGAGAATGATGACCATGGTGACTTTGTTGTAAAAATTGTTGATGATGATGACCAACCCCACCAGTATTCCCATATGAAGTTGGAATTTGCATATTATTCGGTGATAAATATCCTTCAACTTGACCTACATGATGATTATATGGCGGATTTCCTGGATTATGGTTCATAGGTGGTGAGTTATTATTTGGATTAGTACTAAATTCACTACCACTATTAGCAGAATTGGCTGATCCACCAGATGATGATCGAATTAATCTAGATGCTGGATTTATATTGTGATTTGTTGAATAAATTGGTGACTTTCCAGCTGATGAATTAAGTGAATCATCAAGTTTCGGCCTTTGGCTGGGTGGTGGTGATGATCCTGGATCTGAATGATCTAGAGAATCAATTGATGATGTTGTAGATTTCGGATTTATCGATGAATCTGATGGTGATGCTCTTTTCACCCCTTTTCCCTGCTTAGTTGGTGGTGGTGGAGGGTCGTCAGGATTCTCACCCTTTTGTCGAACTGAATTCTATTCAAAAAAAGCAAAAAAATCGAAAAAGTATGAGAAATTTGCATAATTGAGGATTTCAAAATCTTTGAATCGTTGAATCGATTCAAATTCAAAGAAAGAAAATGCAAAGTAAAATGCAAAGTACCCTAACTATTGGTATATTTACTAGGTAGTAAATTTAGATAAAAAGGGGAAATACATAGTTCTGAAAGAATAAGATATTTTACTATCGTAAAGAGAATCTCGTTATTGGTTTGACATTGAAAAAAGTTATAACTTTATCTACGACCAGTACCAGTATAGGTTGTTTTGTGTATTCTAATTTTATAGGTATTTTTACTTGATTATCAGCTCAAAGATTAAAATTAACGGAATCATAAAAAGTACGAGTCAAAATAGGTACATAAAATTTTATTTCATCTTGTAAAAGTATCCTAAACTAATGTCGGTATTACCTATACCACTTAGGTACTTTAGTACATTTGCATCTGAAATTTGAAAAAATTAAACTGCCCATTGATAAATAGATACTTAAAGTGCTCATTGTACTAGGAGTAGGTACTATAATAGGTAATAGAAAAGTCCTTTATTATTCGCCATTTGCTAAAGGCAAAAGTTAAGTGTCCGAAATATTCAAAGAATCAGAGTTCTCTGAACAGGCATTTGTCTAGCTGAATTTGAAATAAATTTTTCTGGGCAAAATCTTTGTAAATTGTAAATGGTAGATAATACATAAGTATGTACGAGTATATAGGTACTTTTCAAAATGTCCAATTTTAGTATAATGAATTTAAGTATATTTTGTGCAATATTTTCTAGCCTCTCCATTAAAATGACAAAAGGCCAGAGACAAAAGTCTCACAAGCCAAAAGCTACTGAACTGAACACTGGACTTTGGATTTTACTACTTTTGAATTTTAAATTTTATTTCATACTTACAGATTTAAATAGTGTTAAGGCATACAGAGAGGAAATGGCAATAATAATAATAATAAATGTATGTATTGCCTTATACTCGTACTTGTACTGATAATAGGATGCTAAGCAGGGTGAACAATACTATAGGTAGGGTATTCAGAGAAATAAATGGAGAAAAACATGGCGTTACAATACCCATTCAAAAAGATATAAAAATTTTTCAAAATAAAATACATAAAACTCAATCCTTCCTGAACCTCAAGTCTGAAACTGAAATTGAAGATTTTAGTTCCAGAAGAACATAAAAATTGACCAAGCCTATAACTACAACTACTAACTACGACTATAAGTTAATGGGTTCTTCGAAAATTTTTAAAGTTCTTAAGCATATTAAGTGATTTTAGGATTGCAAAATCTTATTTGCTCTATTCTTATGCATTGGCATTGGCATTGATTCACAATTTGGAAATTTTTCAAATTGTGAATCCAACCCCCTAAAAAAGATCGTAAAAAATGGGATAGGAACAAGACAAGCATGCCAAAGCTATAGATATTAAATTTCAATGTCTGCCCTAAGCCTAAGAGTTGAGAATTGGAAAAAATAATTATCAATTTTTGAAAAAAGTTTAAGGGCTCTTGTCCTTACCTTGTGAAGCATCGTGCCATAATGACGTTTCAAATGTCCAGAACTTGTAAACCATTTATTACATGCTGTACAATTGTATGATTTTGGTCGCTTGCATTCACCCCCCTTCCAACCTTTGGTTTTACCTGGAGTTTTTCCAGGTGTTGATCCAGCTGAATTTGGAGAAATTTTAGGAATTTTTGATGCTTTTCCATTTGTTGCTGGTGTTGTTGATGAGGTTATTGTAATTGGCTCATCTGATGGTGTAAATCCTCCATTTATTCGACCATTAAAAGGTGGTTGTTGCTGTTGTTGTGGGGTTGAAAAACTTAGCAAACCTTCAGGTTGTTGTTGTTGTTGCTGTTGTTGAGGTGGTTGGGATCTTGACCCAGGATAATTATCATGATTTGGAATAAGCTCGTATACAATACCATTTGGACCATTTTGTGGTGAAAAATGATGATCACCAGGTTGAGTTGGTGGTGGAAAATTTCCAGCAGGTGATCCAGCCAGTCCAAAAGGATTATCAGGATGTGACCAACTGTGTGCATTGCCATTTCCATGTGGTGGTGGTAGTGGTGGTGTTGGTAGTAAATGTGTGAGATAAGGTCGATGAAAAAAGTTGGCTTCACGTTGAGCTGCAGCAGCAGCCAGAGCTTGTTGTTGATGTTGTTGATAAATTACTTTATGTGAATCCAAATCTAAAATCTCAGATGATGGAGATTCACCGGGATTTTTCTGTTGAATCTGCTGATGGTGATGTAAACCATTGTGATGATGATGATATGAATTGTTTGTATTTCTGCTGCTGGAATTGTCCAGCTCTAGAATTCCAACAGGTGGTCCATTCGGATGAAAAGAATTTCTATAAGATGGTTCTATGTGATGATCTCCAGTATTATTGTTGTACTGTGGTGGGATATAATGGATACTATCATGACTTAGTGGTGAAGGAAAATATCCACCACCATTTACACCACCAACAGGACCATTCTCAGCTGAAGTTAATGATGGTATTTCCGAATTTTGAGTCCCAGATGATCGATTATTTGGCGAACTTTTCTCCATGGTGTCTTGATTTGCCCACCTTGTGAGCAAATTTTCCTTATGATAACTTAAATGTACCTCAAGACTTGTACTTGATTCGAACATAACTCCACAATCTTTACAAAAATGATTACCAGGTGTATGATTTCCAGATAATTGTTGTTGTCGAAGATGGTTACTTAAAGTTGTGGCCATTATACCAAGTCCTTGGCTTTTACACTGAAACCGAGCTCAAAAGTTCCCATTCCTTACTATATACTAGTACTTGTATAGTATAAACTAAACAAAAAAAACGAAAAAAAAACAACTTTCTCAACCCTTACAATTACATAACTATAAGATAATGTAAAACTTTTATCATTCAAAAAAACAAAACTTAATATTTTATGTAAACTTGAATATTTTGCTTTAAATTCACTTCACAAATCCACTAGAATTATCCAGTATCCTACCAGAATATCTATCTACTTGTACTTTGTATATGTATCAGCCAGTGCAGTGTAGAAAAATATTAATCCAAAACAATTCCAAGAACAGGAAAGCTTCTAAATTTAACTTGAGCTTATAACTAGTAAGTGTACTTGAAAGGTTTGTACTTTTTTCCACTGACCCTTTGCAAGTATCTTATAATAAGTACTTATGTATTATTTTTACAAGAAATATATTGGAATGTTGTGAATGTGTAATAAAATAGTAATAGTATAATAGTGATTTACTTATGGGGATTTAGTATCAGTACTTACTAGTATATCGAGGTAATACTGAGCTAAAATGTATTTTACTACTACATTTGAAGGGACCTGGACCGAGTCGATGTGATGCAGGGGATGGCTATGTAGTGAATGCGAAGCTCAGAGAACTTATACCAAAGCTCGAAAAACTCAAAATTTGAACCGGGTGAGTACTCGTATCATACCAAGTTACCAAGTCGTAAGTACAGATAAAAGTATCCCCATATACATACATGCATACTTAGGTACTAGCTTTTAAACATAAAAGCATCATCTCGATTCTATTTCTATTCTCTATTCTCATATGATTTCTTCCCCTACAATCCTTATCCTGATAACATTTCATCCCCATTCCAATACCTATCTACATATTTGATTATTCAATTTTGAATTTGAATCGAATCTTACCATTAGAAATTATGAATTTATCAAAAAATATCAGTATACTCGTAATACAATATGCTATCTACTACTCGTACATTTAAATAGCTACTTACCTACTTTCAAAGAAAATAATACATCCAAATAATATATAGTAATACGAGTAGGTAGGTACATAGGTAAATTTAATAGGTATGATGCTCATTTTTCTTTCTTAAAAATTGAAAATTCAGATGATATCTAGATTTTTAATACCATATTTACATAATGTAAGGTAAAATGTAAAAAACATAACCATTTATGCACTACAATAATACAAATTATCATAATAAATAAGTAGTTTTAATAGTGATTTGAATAAACCTTCCTCATTTTGAATAAACCCTACATGTATTTGGATAGTCTACATTACCTACATATGTAAGTAGGTAATTTGTTGAGGTTTCTTGAACTTTTTTTTGCAAATTAAGTCCTTATCAGAAAAATTATCATAAGTATGGATATTCTTTAGCATTGTCTTTTTTCCCATTTCCGATAACTTGATACATACAGAATAGTTGATAGAATTTGCTATTATATGAAAATAAAAGAATCTATTCTACTACTATAATTGCATAGAGATTGGAATAATGTGATTATACCTAACTATATTTGTATTTAAATAAATGTTATAAATAGGTATTCTCATAATCTTGTAGTTTTTGAATATGAATATAAAGCTGAAATATTTTTCTCATACATAAAATAATTTAAATATTCCACATTAAAATGGTTACTTTTTTTGCGGCATGATTGTTAAAATAAAGTGAAATGTATCTTTAAATAGTGTTTTAGGGGGCATGTATCAGTTGTTGTAAGTTATGGCTTGCTCATACTAAAGAAATATAGTGTACGAGTATGTAGGGAGATATTTTAAATTAAAATAAACTTTATTTTTATACAGCATAAGTCAGTAAGTAATACCTAAGTATAAGTAGTACCTACATATAGATCTGATAAAGTAGACCTATGAATATAACCTTATCTCTAGAATATTTTTGAAAAGAATCGCATGTAAATGTAAAGTAAATGTTGCCTACCTCGAGTTGTAAATAATGAATTGCTTTAAATGGCTTTTTTGAAATACTATGTACATTTACATTAGCAGTACATAAAAGTCCCTCTGATTTCCTCTGGATACTTTCCAAGCTCTTTACATACATACATACAAAGTATGTACTATACATTCAGTATCAAGGAACTTTAATGCATTTTTTGATCTTCTTTCTTTGTTTTACATTTTCACAGAAAGACTACCTACAAGTAAAGTAACTAAACTAAACTATCCTATAAGATTCTATATCTAGGTATATTTATATATGTACATGAGCTTATTGTAATCTAAAATATTCAGGTAAAGCATACTTTACCTGAAATAATATTCTAAGCATTTCGTTGCATCGAACAATGTTGATGATGAGAAATAGTCAGAGGGGAGGAGGGGTAAAAAAAAGTAAAAAAAAAAAATGGTCGCGAAAGCAAATGCGATGCAACTATCCAAGGGCTATTCTTTTCCTATCTTATTACATTATTATTATGTACCAAGTACCAAGGCCAAGTTTATATTTTAAATTTTAAATTTTCATCGAGGGTTGTAGATAGTTTTTAAAATACATACATACTATACTACATACTTGTACACTGTAATACAGCAGGCCAGGAACATCACGAAAATCCAAGATGAAGATTATTGTCTTGGTTAGTATGGCAAAGATTCATCCTACTTTGGCCCACTTCCCTTTTAAGTCTCCCTTTTAAGTCATAAGGAAAAGTTCATTTTTTGTACATTCCCTTAAGGGCCAGCAACATTGGAATAACAAGGCTAATAAGTATATCCATATAAAAATAAATAATATGTGAGTACTAGTATCGGTAGGTATATTGAAAAGTGTTCGTTAGTTTCAAAATTTGGAGTCTAGGGCAAGTGGTGCTCTGGTGAGTACTTGAGAGATTCTTCAAATCAGAATTTTCTATACTGTATTACCTACTTATAAGGTAATATGGAGAAATTTTAGGTACTTTTGAAGGTACCTATGTGTACTGTAGTATGTACTTGGATTTATTATATTTACTATTAGGTACTCGTATAATATGATGCTGTTGCTTGATTTCTCGAACTTGGTACGAGTACTCTTGGTACATGTCCCCCCTTTTAAAATTCAAATACAGAAGTGAATCACTATTTCTCCATTCTCCAACCAAAAAAAAGCTCTTACTACATGCATACTCACTTCTTGTACCTACTAAAGATATTCTGAATTCTCTATAGAGCAAAATCTGATTCAAACAAATGCATGTCCAAAATGTTAAAGGACAAATTATTAGAAATTTCAAGATTGAAATTTTGAAATCTATTATAATGCTCTCTATAAGTATTTCCCTAAGATTTTATATTTGAATACAAATAGGTATTTTGAAAATCTACAAAAATGGGTTGAAAAAAATTCGATTAGATATATCTGTATATACCTATTACATATCAATGTAAATATATTTGTATTATTGACTGAATTTTGACATTTTCCTCTGAACATAGTGACCTATAAATCCTCGAAACTATAATGCTAAACTCTCTCAGCTTCACCTTAGCTTTCTCGTGTACAAGAGACATATCTATCTTCCAACATACACTATCTATAGGTATAATAAGTATAAATAAGACCCCTAAAGCAAAACCAAACATCCGAAAATTCAGATTCATCCAAGCAAGCTTCTACAACTAGGTATGAGAGATATATTTATTCTATTTTCTAGCACAATTCTAAGCCCATATGTGTACTTCTATCATACTTGCACTTACTACTTTACTTACATACTTTCATACATACATATTATTTGCCTTTATAAAGCAAATTCTGGTTGGTTAAATTGTAGAGTTAGTCTTCTTTTTCCTGAGAGAGAGATTTTTAGAAATTTTTTGATTCTATTCTTTAGCTCTAACTGTAGCTTGAGGACTGCATTACATTTCATTTCATATCTTTTTTTACTTTTTTACTTTTTACTTCTTAGCTTACATCGCATTTCAATTTAAAATTTAAACTTTTTGAAAAATCCAAAAATTCCCCTTCACTTGCTCCTTATTCCACACATTGAAGTAATAGTAATAGATTTCAATGTAGGTACTCGTATATACACGTATGTAAGTAGAAATACTAAAGGCCTTTGCGTTAAAATCAATAGAATTAAATTGATTTTAGAATTCTCTTGCATCGCACTCAATCGAAACGAATTTTTATACTATATCTTCCCCTATTTTTTTCCTACACCAATACCACCACCACTACTTTTGTCTGAATTTGAATTTGAATTTAAGATAAAATAAAAACGAGAGCAGGCAAAAGATCTCTTGTACTTATAAGTACTACCTACTAGGTATACTTTAAAGTCACTCTGATGTGAGTGACATAATCCTGAATATATTACCTTCAAGTAGTAGTAGTAGTAGAAAATCAGAATATTTAAGCTCCAGCACTTTCAAAATCTCAAAAAATCTGTGGTTCCATTTATACGTAGGTGGTATATGACTGAGAAGAAATCTTTTTGGGGGAATTTCTAAGAATTGAAATCGAAAAAAATCAGGCAAAATCTGATCTAGATTTCTTGAGAATCTTGTGTTTACTTTATACATAAGGTACTACTGATATATGAGATATATGATATAGGATTAGGGTGAGTAGTGAGTAGTAAAGGGTATAAAAAATAAAGATATTTGTGATATAAAAAAGGGCAATGTAAGTGTTTGGGTGGGCTATCTTATTATTATCCAATTTAGATGATCCCAAAATACAAAAATGACCCAAACACTTGTTCTTGGCCATCATGGTCGGGTCTTACTTTTTTCAAGTGACTGTGGTCGTGCTTCTTGCCCAAATTTTTTTCTAAAGTTCTAAGGATAAGCTCCCAAAAAATGGATAAAATGACTTGTGAAGGAGTACCCAGTACTTACTTACTTACTTACTATAGAAAAAAAGGAAGAAGGTTCATGTACTGATATGTGTGTATTTTTGTATTACAAGGCAGTAGCACGCTTATGATCAAAAAAGGAGAAAAAATTGGGGTAAGGTCTCGTGGACCCGACTTGTCCGTCGACCTTTTTTTCTTTCTTTTTTTCGGTAAGAAAGGCCAAGAGGTTCTTAAACCCCGATTTAACACTATACATACGTACTACTACAATTACATTATAAGCATAGTACCCAGTACTAGTATTAAACGGTACAGAAATATCGAAAACAACTTGTTACAACTTCTTGGCTTGGCGTACGACAATGACATAAAAATATACCGTAAAATATCTCTATACCTTCATAAATAGTAGCAAAGGTACTACTATATTTATATTGTTATCAGTACCCTAGGTAAGGTTTGATTGAGCTGAATGGGTTATGTGGGTTGCCCAAAAACATTCAGAAAACTTTTTTTTGGCCGAAAAAAAGTTTGTGGGACCTTTTTTGTGAATGCTCTTTTTTACTTGGTTTGGGACTTTGGTTAGGTGCACACTGGAAGTTTATTAGGTATTACATTTTATGTAAGGGTCGAGGATAAAAAGTTTTTTGAGGTTTCATAATTTCTATTTTATGACAAGATCAAATAGTGACAATAGTAGGGTACTAATATGATGCTTTATGTCAGTCAAATAATGAAAGCAAATATTTTGCAATATTTGTAATCTTTTAAGCTGATTAGAACCCTCGTTAGTTTTACGAGTAACTATTTCAAAACTGGCCAAAATAAAATGCAAACAATTTGCCATTTTTTTGTGGTGGTTTTATAGGTTTAGTTATGTGTAAATTTCCAATAAAATTTCTATTCAAATCGCTTGCAAATTGATGCAATTCTTTCTCATAACCGACCAAACTCCTACAACAGTTTGAAAATGACTTTTTTTAGGTAAAATTTCATTGAAATCGGTGTCTTTTATCCAGAGATTGTAAAATTCAAATAAAAATCATCGAGAAATCTTGTTTCAGATATTTTGGAATGAAAAGTCAAATTGGAAGGCTGGTTTTGAGCAATCATATCCAAACAGATTAGATTACAAAGATAACAAAGGTGAGTTCCCAGGAAGATAGTGAGTAAACAAACCATTTTTTGTCCAATTTTTTTTACTTACTTATTTTCCTCCTGTTGTGTATGACGACTGCTGGTCTTAAATAATAATATTTTACTCATATGGGTTTCATACATATATAGGTACTCGTATGTGAAGTTCACCCAGGAAATAAAAAAATAAAACTCTTAACCTTCCGCACTACTATAATACTTATACTACTAAAACTGACTGAGAAGATTACGTTCCCCTTTTCTTCAAAATTTGAATTTGACTTACCTTAATATTTTTATGAATTCATTCATGGATTTCAATTTTAAATGACAAAAAAATCTCCCCTCAATCCTCAACAACAACTGTGGACAAGTCATCTGGATTCAAATTTCATCTGTAAAAAAAATCACCCTTACGAGTACTTACTTGTACAAGTAAAGTAAAAGTCAATTTTACAATTTTATAGTTGATTCAAAAAACAAATATAATCTAGTCCTAAACTAATATGTAAGTACTGGTAGTAAGTACATGAACCTTGATCTAGATTTTTTTTAGAATAAATTACTCTTACTTTCTCATGCTCTACATATCTATAACAAATGCTCAGAGAAATGAGCTTATACTATCAGTGTGTAGAGCCGAAACGGTTTTGAAATTTGAATTCAAATCATTCAAATAAGCAGGAATAATAAAGGTAGGGGAGATTTTGAAAATCTTTAGAAAAAAATTTCATTTGAGACTTGATATAAAATATAGAGTAAAAGCTGTTAGAATTATCAGTACACAGAATAATACTAGATATTATAAAGAATGGATTTATAAAAATGCTCAAGTAATATGTATAAGTATGATATGAACTTGTATAGATTCAGGCTTCTTAATCTAAAACTAAAATATCAAATACAATTCTTGTAGAAAATGTAGAAGAATTTTTGAGTGAGCAAATCTTGAAAAGTCACATTAAATTTGAAGTAAGGCTCTAACTAAATAAATCAATTACCTAGTAGATTACTCAAAATCAAAATCTAGCAAGTTGATTATACTTTTGGCATCATTGCTTTTGATTAAATGACCAAATTATATGTACCCTACGTATGTGTAGGTATGGTATATTTAAAGGAAATCTGAACTTTTAAAAAATTTGAAGTAATGCTAACTAGAAGTCCATAAAACTATTGATATAAAATCTAAAGTCTGTAGTCTGTAGGTACTTACATTACTTACCTAAGTACATATCCCAGGGATAGGTAATAACGTGTTCATATTTTCCGTGAAATAAAAGATGAAAAAGTAGAGGACAATAGAATAGTACCTAGAATGTATGTATGTAATAGTGCCTTATATTAGTACTACATCATCCTATCTGTCTGTATTTTGTACATATCTACTACCTATATAAAAAGTATTAGTAGGTACTACTAGTATAAGACAAGAGATCTTTTGATGTATTTGATCTTTCTTTTCTCGTCAAACGAAATAGAAGCTCTTAGTTTTTTCCAAGATCAATTTACACTCTCAAATTTGGCCATGGAACAAGAAGAGAAAAAGTTCTGACTGTATTATTATTATGTACTAGTACTAGTATCAGTACTAGTACCCTACTAGTAGTATTATTATGGTGGTGGAGGATTATTTGAGTATATTGTTGAGAGGGGAAAGTAGGTATGTACATAAGAGAGGAGAATATCAATAAGAATCTTCTTAAAATTCATGGGAAGTAAGTTTTTCTTTTTCAAATTCTATTCTCTGCTTTTTTTTTTTTTTTTTACTTTTACACTTCTTTGATATCAGAATACTTATAATCATATATTCTTCTTTGCACCACCATTACTGAACTGTGTAGTACCTATATAGGTATATTTTTTATTTAAAATTTAAAGTTCAGAAGCCAAAGATCTAAGAACTCGAAAAGATTCGAGTCAAAATTTAAATTTTTGACATTGAATTGCATAGATAGATCAAATTACAATTTTAACAAAATTCGAAAATTTTAAAAGCATTAGATTTTGAGATTTTTTGTCATTTTCTTAAGTCTGGCTTTTCGGAACTTTTTCCAATCAAAATCTCTAACACTGAGGATACCAGTAGTACCAATATAATAGTTTTATAGTCTTTCGCATCAATCTCTCTGTTTTCTGAAGATTATTCGTTTCGTACATTATTTTATTCATTTTATATGGTTTTAGTATCCTTAGCCTTAGCTCTAAGAATAAGATTAGGATTAGTTCTGGGTCAAGCAAGACAAGAGTCATAATAATATAATTGCCGTAATGTTAATGTCTTTTCTTTATAGTTGATGACAAAATTTTATTTTCTTCATTTATACTTGTACAGTAGAGGAATTAACTTGGTAGCTTAAGGAAATAAAATCCAAAAGCCAATATAATAATATTATTAGTACGTAATTTAAAAGCGATCCAATAAATACTTACTACTACTCTTAAGTAATCTCAAGTACGAGTACCCTACTAAACCCAAATGTACCTACTACTACTGAACTGAATTGAACTAAAATCTCAAAAAAAATTTATTATCCCAAAGAATAATTGACTATTTAGTCTTTGAACTCGAGCTTGTAAGAGCAAAAGCAATATAATATCGAGTTCAAATTATTATTGGATTGTAAAATCTGTCCGAATAATATCAAGGACCCGTTGTACAAAATTTTGTCATTTCATTTCTACAGAAATACTAAGGTACAAGTAGATATAAAAGCTCTGATCCTGAGTTCAACACTCAAATGAAATTCACTTTTATGGCTTTTTAAACGAAATATCCTGAGAGTCTGAGAGATAGAAAAATTTGTAATTGGACTTTTCCTCTAATAGTGTGTTTACTTACATTCATAAACACTCTTTAAGAGCACAATATAGATTATATTATTATTATTTGTCATAAAAAACCTGATTGATTCTCTATGATTTTGAAAATAATTATTGTAAAATAGAGTAGTACCTTATATGTATCTAATGTAATGAGCCAGAAAAGCATAAAATATCCAAGTAATAGGCGAAAAAGCAATAAGGGTGTTTTTCTTGCAAAGGGGGTTGGAAAATGTAGAGAACATAAATTTTTAGTCACATTATTGTAGAAAGAAAGGGCATAATTAGTTGAGTGAGGAGAAGCAGATGGATAAAATAATATTTTTGAACATTTTCAAAAACTAACCTTAAAGTTAAAAGGCCAGCACGAAATTTCAAAATTTAAGCAAAAATTAGGAAATCAATTAACTAATTACTGATAAAAAGCCCAAATTAAAACAAAAATACACATACTTATTAAGGTTATGTAATCTTGTAACCATATTTAAAAATTTTCGAGAACCTCACCTTTTAGTAGGTATTATGAGTCTATTTTGTTTGCAAAATAAATTGTACCTACCTATCTTAACTATTTGGTACTGATTACTTATCTTTACCAGTAGATACCTGGAGCTGAAAGCACAAAGATACAGATACCTAATTTTTCTGAAAAATATTTGAAAAAAACGAGTTGAAACTGCTAGATTGAAAGGTGTAACCGGTTCTGAATCTGGACTTTGGATCAATGCTTTACCCTCATCAAATCTCGG
>JAQIXA010001673.1:0-22836 GCA_034699045.1 Nanhermannia cf. coronata Gr-Ori-00579
AGATATAATATCTGGACCAATAAAGAGTGGTTTGCATATAGAACTCACGTTCTATCCACTCCGCCAGTGTGGCCGGATAATCTATAGGTAGTATATATAGTAAAAAGCACTAGTATATAATCTTTCAAATCACGAAAACTAGTCAAATGACAAAGTCTTGTAACAAAACATAAAATAGGTTTTTACTTTTTATAAAGGCATTCTTTTAGGTTAAATAGCTTACGGATTTATAACATTTAAACTTGTTCTCATATTTCAAAAATATTTTTGATCATTTTAAAGTATTACCCAAACACTTATTTATTACCGATATTTATAATTTTATTGGATATTAATCTCGATCTCGATGTACTTGTTAGTTATTTAATGAGTTTAAAATTTTATATTTTGTATTTTTGACAGTATGTACCCTACTACTCGTATCACATTAAATCCGTTCTCATTTGTTCATTTGCTTGATGATACCAAAATATACTATGTATGTAGTTAGAAAACAGAAACAATATAACTATTCATGCTACCTATTACCTACATGCATAAATGTAACAACTACTAGGATACTATAAGTACTACAACTTCGTGCAGTATTTCTTTTCTAATCATAAGTTAATCTGAGTGGCCCCCCAATTAATCATTTTCCCTCTCTATAACCAAGAAAATAATCCCGGGGAATTTATCTATTTTCTATATCATAAATACTTTAGGAACTAGCACTGCATGAAGTACCAATAGAGTTTTACTACAAGTAGGCATGTTATAGTTATTAAAATCTAGTCAGATGCTGATGAGCTTTCAAATTTCCATTTCATTTTCATCATAGAATAGAATACTAAAGTACTTATTATTACTATATTGTGCTAGTACCTACTAGTAGGTAGTACTCTGCTACTAGTTAGATACTCTAGGCATTCTAACTAATTACTTATTATCCTACTAGAAATGCAAGTATGCATAAGTTTTTTACATTAAAAGTAGGGATCGGGATTAGGGATAAATATTCCATGAACGAACGTTATTCAAAATCCCAAAATACATCTACTACTTGTACTACCTACTTCAAATATAATGCTCATTAAAATTTGAAAAATTTGAGAAAACTTCAAATGGTATATAGCAAGGAATCCTATCTATATAATATTTTTCTAAACCTAATACTTTCTTATGTCAGTGCCTATAAGTTATAGGTAGGATTTACGATGCGAGCAAAGTTGTAAAAGTAATTATTAATTAGACATTTTACAACAGTAAAGTGTAGCATCAGTGTTTTTTAAGATTGAATACTTTTAATCTAACTACCTATAATTTATAGTAGAAGTACCCTACATATCTATTAGGATTCTAGTATATTTAAAAGTTGTAGTAGCTATACTAGTAGAAGTCTCTCGAGTCTAGCTGTGGATTAGGTTGTCTTGAGGACAAACGAGCCAGCTTTATTAGACCTAATGAGAGTCTGTGGATCTAAGCATAAGTAAAGAAAATGATTTAAATGAGGCTATCAGTGTTTACAATTATAATTATAATTATAATGGTGGTAATCTGGAATTTTCATTATTTTAGGGTAGAGAAGGAGTTTGAGGAAGAGGAGGAGAAGATCGGTTTGGAGCGGCTTCAGCGAGACACTCAAGGGGAGATTAGTAGTCCAAGAAGTGCTGGAGATTCGCAACAACAAATTGTCAAGACAGGTGATTATCTTTTCAAGTACTATCTGTACTATTACTTCCCAAGTACCTACTTATTCAAAATCTAGTCTTAGACAGCCAAATTCCAATTTCCAATTTCTGTTACTTTCCTAGTCCCTAGACTCGATCTAGTGTAAAATACTTTAGTAGATTATAGAGACTACCATACTACTGATTATTAGTATGTACTTACTTACTGATAGTAGAAGTAAACATATTGTACCTATCCTATAACTATGTAGGACTTAACCTAGAAAGGATAATAATGGAAAATGAAAATGGAATAAGCCTTGGATTAGAAAAAGTACACATTTTGACAAGAAACCCTGCGATCTTTCCCTTATTTCTTTTTTTTTATTATTTCCCTGTATGGTGCCTTGAGACTTGCGCTAGCTATTAGTTAGTAGCACCAGTACATAGTATGTAGCAGTATTACAATAGCTACTTACTTTTACAATCCCTAGTCCTTACTATTCGATTCAGTGACTTGCGACAAGAATACAGATGATGTGAATAATATTTGAAGGAAAACTACAAAACCCAAAAAGCCACGAAAAACTTCATAGAGAAGCTGATTTATTCATCCGTATCAGATTCAGTGGCTGTACAATACAATACAAGTACCAGGACCAGTACATGGGAAACTATGAACCCCTTTTGTGCCAATGCACTGGCACTAATATAGTACCTATCAGTAATACTGAACTAGTATTTATTCACGAGAGAATAAAGGATCACACAATCATGAATCCACCAATATCAGGCTAGTATAATGCTTAACAGAAACTTCGAATAAGGATCATCTTATACTACTACTACTAGTACATGGAACTTATTACTCACTCCAAGTACTTGTGTAGTAGAACAAAGATATGATATAGGTATGGTATTATTCCTAGTGGTGTTGGGGATACGCATGAACTGATGGCAATTTTCGATGGACTTTCTCCATAGTAGAAAGTAGTAAGTTAGTAAGTACCTATGTAACAGTGTAGGAACCTGATCTTACATATATGGGCATACTATAAGTATACTAGTACTTACTTGTCTAGTGCGTGGCCCATATCCAAGCCCTGCCTGACCCACTTTTTTCAACAATTTCAAAACACACTTACAAACTTACCTTAGCAAAAAAACCCACAATAATGAAATTTTCCCAAAAGGTACAGATGTTGATATCCATCGTGTCAATCGTAAGTCAACCACAGAATAAGTGAATCCTTCACAATTTTTTCAACTCTTTTACCTACAACTCAAAGATCCGTGGCTTCATCAGCTCAACTCAATTTCAATCAAATTGACTGAGCCACAGCACAGCACATCCATATTTTCAGCCAATATTTAAGCAATATTACAAAATCCAAATGCCACTGCCTCACACTAGCAATAAGTAATTACCTAATAGTAAGTAGTTAGGATCTTTCCTAACTACTGGAAATAATGTGCATTTGTGACTGTCATAGTTTGTGCTATGTTTTTACAACACTTAAAAGTCTTGTTAAAGGTATTAGTTCAATAACTTTTTATTAGCTAACCATTAGTATAGAGGCATTAGTATTGTTTACTACACATAAGTTTTAGCTACTAATTGTATTAGTATTATCGTTTAGATTAGATTATGAAATTTGGGCAAAATGAGTTAAAATCTAAATTGTTTTTTTTCATTGTTGTATTAGGAGGGTTTCAGCAGAGAAAGCAGCAACAATCAGAGGAATTGCAGAAACTTTCTCCGGCGGCCCGAGGTGTGGATAGGGATTTATCGCAGTACAACACGTATCTGAAAGGAAGGGAGTTTCCTGCAAATGCTCCGACGGCGGGGGTCAAATCCAGCAGTCCAAATTTTTACTTCGGATCAACTGTCATAAGCATCGAGAAAGATCAAACGAAAGTAAGCCACCCGCCTAACTTTTCCTACTGCTACCTTCAGACATGCATATCTACATTATGTACTTACATAGATATACGAGTAGTTTGTTCAACTATTTAATAATATGTCAAAAAGTTCAAAATCTCAGACTTTCTCACCGGATTTAATTTATTTACTTTCCTCTCTCGTCTCTCACTATGAGACTCATATCCAATTTGCACTACCATTACATTAACATTTGATCAGAAATCTGAAATTTTTTTATAACTACAATTCTCTAAAAAATTCTTTTCCCCAGTCTCATTTTATTTTATTTTATTCAAATTGCATCTTGACTTACAATTTTACTCTACATATTTATGTATAATATAAAATACGTGCTCAGTATTCGTACTCATACGACTCGTACCTTAATATACACTATATCATTCAGTTAAAAATATATTTTTATTTTTATTTTATTTTATTTTTTAATATTTTTTAATATTTTTTTAGTAGGAATCCTCAAAATGAGGATTTCTGATTTTATTTTCCTACTAATACGAGTTATGAGGTAACTAGATACAAATTACATATTAATACTTTATACATAATATGTAAGTATAGTATCATTATTCCCTTACAACATATATACAGATACTATTGATAAAGTATCTAGGTATTTAATCCATTTTACAGCATAATAATAATGGTATGTATTTATGACTCCTAAATGAATACTTGAGAATTTTTTCTAAATCTAAGGATAAGTATTTATTAGAAAGTATTTCTAAATCTTATTGCTACAAACTTTTACTTGTACTGGAGCACTCCAATAATAAAGTAGTAGAGGAACTGTGCCAGTACATATCAGTAGTTTCAAAATATATGATTGAGGGAAGTAAAATTAAAGTTACTTCTGATTACCTGTGTTGTTTGTCGTTTTCTAGTACCCTACAATGAAAAAACATCTTCTTGTCTTATAGTAATAGAATAGTTAGGTTATGATAGAGCCAATTTAATGAATATTTGTTTGCTATATATGTAGCAGGTGGTGATAGATGCGAGTTCGAGTTCATCGACAAGTCTGGAGAATGGAGGCGGGAACCTCACTCAGCCCCCATCCCCTCGTTCGCTTCTGAGTGGGAGCGGGTTGAGTCGGGCTGGGTCACACGGGTCGAGCAGGTCAGCCAAGGCCCGACGATCACCGAACCAACAGAGGTCAACACATCGGAGATCAGAAGGCGGGAGTTTGCGAGACTCGCAAACTAAAACTACGGCCCGTACACCTTCACAACTAGCTGTGAATGACCCAAGCGGACCTCGTCGAAGTGTGTCTCTGCGGACTCATAGCCCTAGACACCGACTTCTCTCCAACAATACTGGGGTACTAAATACATATAATATTTTTTTTTCAATAAAAAACTAAAAGGACATCCTATTTTGGGATGAATCAGTTTTGGGCTGTTTGTATATCTTAATAGCTTAATCTAATCTTAAGAGATAGCCAAGATATTCTCAATCAAGTTTAGTATATAGAATAAGTAATCTATAAAAATATGCAAATTTCAGATCAAAATAGTACTGCTGGTGCTCAAATATTCAAAACATTTTCTAACTACCACTCACTATACCTAATCGAACATACTCCTTTACTCTAATTAAAACTCAAACTATCTTAAGACAAAGAGCAGCTGAAATTGGTGCTGCTGAGATTCACAATAAAAGTTAATAATATCTCGTACCTACTGCCACTGCCTACTAGTTAGTTTAGTATCAGATAATTTTTGCATTATTGATTGCCTGAAATATATTTCATTTTATGAGACTAATTAATTTGTACTTATACTAAGGATAAGTATGAAGTAATGATTCCATTTTGTAAATATTCTACAAACTGACGATGAGTATTTTATGAAAGATAAATGTCAGAGTATGTTAGCTAGAAAGATTAGGTATAGGTATTTTGCACAACTAATTGAATTATGGATTCATATTTGTATCTATCTGTAGCTGTGCACATCTAAAGTCAATTTATGAGATTAATAAACCTAATAATATTCTACAATTAAGTAAAAAGAGCAGTTTACTAATTTTATTATTTCATAAATAATTTGAAAATTATTAGGACGAGTTATTCCGGGGAAATAGCCAACGTCATCAACCAGCCCTGAGAACACAGTACAATCGAGACGGATCCCTCAACCCACCAGGCCTTTGGGTCGGCTCTGAAAACAGTGTAAATAACATCATACGGGATTATCCACCAGAAGATCACATGTATGTACTAACACTAACTATGCCACATTTACATTTGCTCTTTTATCTACAAGACTGTGAGAAGAGCACGTATACCTACATAACTACGATACATATTCTTAATTCTAAAGATAAGTATATGAGTAGGTAGTACTCAACCTCAGCTGGTACTTGTAAAGTACTTATCTTTAGTACTTATTACTTATACATACATACCTTAACTATGTATTTCATGATAACTTATACATATAGGTATTATGGTGATTAGAAATATTTCCAAGATATTTTTTATCCAATTACCAGTATTACATATTATAGAGATGAGAATTTAATAACTTTTCTGTAATTACTTTTCTGCAATTCTTTCAGAAGAAAATTTCCGTCGCCTACGCCTTCCACACATTCTGTTGCTACAACCGATAAATTGGCTGAAATTGACTGGTGGCAAAGGCAACAGCAGCAATACACTATGAAAATTCATCAACAACAACGCCAGCAACAACAAATGATGGCAGGGTCAAAATTCCGCTACCCGGAAACATCCTGTAGTAGTAGAAGTGTCATGGATCAAGAATTTAAAACATGTAGATCTTCCAATAACAAAAATTCAGATGTATTTTTAGACCAACAACAAGCTCAGCAACAAAACAATGGAAACAACCCAGCTCTACCTCCTGAAAGTTGTACTTCACCGAATCAAACTCAACAAATTAAAGTAATTTGTACTCATTTTTCTAGCATGATTTTGATGTGATAGGTATTATATAGTGTTTTGTGTCTATCAGTACTCACTACTCACTACCTATCCTTAATACAAGTAGGTATTAGTTTTTTTTATATCCCAGCATTAGTTTCTAAAGTTCTAATGATATGATAAACTTTTCCGTTATCCTATTGGCATTATACTGTTACTGATACTGATACACATATCAGTATTTCTCCAACAGATTAGAATGATCATATTTTACTGTAAAGTCCATATATAAAAATAGTAGTTTGAATGCAAAGTTGGTCAAGTAATGTACAAGTATCTTATTATTTGGAGTAAAAAAGCGATTGAGGTCGAGGGTAGTACTGGCTTGGTATATGGGTGGGCAGATGTGACCGAAAGAGAAATTTTTATATTTTAAAGATAAAACTTTAAAGAAATAACTTTTTTTATTCTTTACCATACTTTTATATCTTGTTAAAAATTGTTATATGTACTACCGACTTGGCTTATTGGTATTCGAATATTAAACATGTATTGTAGAAGAAATAATCCATACATCATATATGTACTACTTATAGGTAACTATCTCGAGTTTTATGATATGATAAGTTATTTTACAAACTTTCACTGGCAGAATAACTCCAAGCTACTTTTAAGTAGGGTACTTATGACTTATACTATCATGGCAATATACAGAATCTGTAGGTACCCTACGAATATTAATAGTACTGATAGTACTGATAGTACTGTACTGATAGTTGATAGTACTTTTTTAGAGTATCCTAATCTTGAGTATGAATACTAATATTATGAATATTCGAGATCTTTTGCTTTTTTCATGACTTAATTCGGGTCTAAAAAAATTGTATTTAAATTTAAATTTTATTTGTGTGTGTGTAGTACAGGGCGATTTGGGAGCTGAGGGCCACCCTCGAGGAGCAGGATTGGACTTCCACTCTTTCCTCTACTAATTCGTCCGGAGTGAACATTTCTGGAAATCCAAACTTTCAAACCCCATCAGAAACCTCTTCTTCCATTAACCCCAAAATCATTTTCACTGAAGCTCAAAGAAAATCGCCGGGTAAATTGCGTAGCAATAAAAATAAAAATATTTAATACTAACTACTGCTAACTTCTGTGTATTTTTTAGATCCATTAAGTAGTCACACAACTTCATATGAGTCAAACACTGAGGCCAATTTGGCCGATGAAACAAAGTACACTGGCAGTTCTCCAGCTTCTCGAAGACAAAGTTTTAAAAACGTTTTCCATAGCCGAAGAGGTCGCGATGACGAAAACATTGAAGAGCGGATAAATATTTCTAGCTTTGATTCAATAGAGACTCAAGACTCAACTTCGACGGATGCCAGTAGACTAGAAGCCATCACAACAAGCATCGAGAGTACGGAGACAGACAGTGCTGACAATATACCATTTTTTCATAAAGCCAAATCACAACAGTTTAGACATGGTAGTGGAACTGGTGGTGTTATAATAGCAACCAAAGTTATAGACAAAATTGCCGATGGTGATGGAAAAGGTGCAGGTAGTAGTCGATCCGCTCTCAGATTTTTTCCGAAGAGAACACCGAATTTAAAAGCCTTCAATTTAGCCAAACAGCAGCAACAGCAACAACAACAACAACAACAACAACAGCCAGGCCTTGATACCCAGGCTCATACAACCAAAATATTCAAGAAAATGCCACTAAATAGGTTCGACAGACACTCGATAGGGAGCTTAGAAGAGAGTACGAGGGAATTCCATGAGGAAAATACTCTAGCCCATCAATCAGATCAACAACAGAATCAGCAAAGTATATTGGGCAAAGCCAAAAACTCAGTTTTACACAGATATTTTCGTAGTCCTCGATCAAGTTCTGCATATTACACAAGAGATTATAGTATAGATGAAAAGTCAGGTAAGTAATTAAATAGTTTAACGCGCAATTTCATTTTTGAAACTTTTAGTAGTCGAGTTCGTTTTGGATTTTGGGTTTTTATAGCTAGCAGACATTTTTTTAGCTCCTTTTTTCGCTCTCGCAAATTAAATAAAAGTTAATGTCATTTGTTAATTACAATCATGGACAAGAGGAAAATAACATCGTACTTCAAGGTATTATACATTCAATTGTATTATAAATTGTATTACCTACCTTTTTAGTTCTAAAAAATCCTTTAAAGTTGACAGTTTAAAACTGACATTTCATGTTTTTATTACCTACCGTAATTATTTTACAGGAGCAGACAAAAGACAAAGATAAAATTATAACAATTGACGATGATGACACTTCTAGTATGCCACCACCGCAAAGTCCAATGACATCATCATTATCTGATCCAGCTACACCTAGTACTAGTACTGGATATGCAAGTAGTTATTATGTAAGTTTATCAAGATTGTAAATCTCGTCATTTCATTTATTACCTACAATTTTATTTAGATATTAGATAGTAGGGTAGGTACTTAATTTAAGTACATAATAGCATAATAGTATACATTATATCTAAAACTAAATACCATACTAATACTAGCTTTAAACCATGTTATATTTATTTTAGGATTCATCTACGGATGAGGAGCCGACTGCTAAAAAGAAGAAAAGTGAATTAACTAAGTTGAGAATTACATTTCCAGATGAGAGTATGAAGGAATACGAGAGTCCCTTTTTTGGTAATTTGTTTAAGTTGACCAACGAACAAGAAGAAGAGTTTTATGTTAATGCAATTATGCCTCAAGTGAATTTAGATGGTAAGTAGTATTTGTATAGTATTTGTATACCTAGTACCATTACATATTATAATAAAATAATTGTAAATTGTATATTATTATTATTTTAGATACACTTGAAGAGAGTATTGATGCTGATGATGAATATGAAAGTGATGGTGGAGATGATGAAGCAAGTGAAGATGATGGTGCTGGTGTTGACCCAAAGAAATGGTTGAAACCAGCATTACATAAAGTAAAACAAAAGCCGAAAATTAAAGTGTCTTGTAAGATTATAATACTTTTACTACTACAAAATACTTAAAATAATTATAAATTCATTCTATTTTTATTTTTACATACCTATAGCATTTAGAAAGAGTGTTTTCGTTGAATACAGAAAATACCTGGCTATTAAGAACAAGAGTAGTGATGATTGGAGCTTGTTTAAAGATTTTTTGAGATCGAGAGAAGTCAAAATTAAAGATACTAATAGAGGGATTGAGAAAACCTGGAAGATTGATATTATTAAAGGAATAGTGAAGAAAATCGATTATATTGCTAAAAATTCATACCCTTTATGTGAAGAAGCTTGTAAGTACATAATATATTTTACTTTTAATATAATTTGTTTAGGTACTTGATTATTTAATTTAATTAACTTGCTGTTTTACATTTAGGGTGTTTAGTTGAATCCCGCTATTTAAATAACTATAAATGTACTGAGCACTCGCCAGGAGAGCGTGAATTAGCCATGATCTTGGTAAATAAGAAAAATGGTAGTTTGGTTTTTGGAATCGCCACAATCAAGACCACATCAACAGATTCAAATCAGCAGAAGCAAGCTAAATTTCATGAATGTATTGATAAAAAAATGATTGCTAAAAGGGACATAGCTAGTACAATTCTATTTGAAACTGGACACAAAAATGTAACATCTAAAAGATACGCTGAATTGATGGTAAGTATATTTTATCCATTCTTTATTAAATATTTTTCTATTTTCTAAAAAATAGAAAATACTAATAGTCTATTTTTTCGATTTTCAGAGTTGCTACTATTTATATGAGATGATCTCGAATAGACAAAGAATTGTGCAGAAGACTATCTACATTGGCCTGGATCGAAATGAAATGAGAAGAATATTTCAAGAATTGTCTGGTGGTAATTTTTCTGCTTCTCCATCACTTGACTCAAATGATCCAGCTCTTTTAGCACCATTAAATCCAATACTTGGTACTTATATTGTTGGAACTTATGTGGGCCAATCAGATTTACAATACACTGTGTACATCATATTCCATCGTCTTATAGCATACATAGGACAGGATTCAAATCTCAACAAGAAAATTTCACTGTCAAAATACAGTGTTTCCAATTCTATCATCAACAATTTCCTCAACGACAAGGACAATAATGCTACCCGTGGTGATTTGCAATCAACTGTAATACTCAACTTACAATCAAAAGTCAACCTTGACCTAGCAGAATCCATCACAACTATTGCTCTTTTACTCGGTTATCTCCTCGAACTTCCTCTTGTTATTGAAAGAGATGATGATTCAAATGTTGACGGAATTGCTACTACAGAATGGATGATTCTCAATAAAAAATTCTTAAATGTGCTTTCAAATACTCAGAATTTTATTTTAGTTGCTGAAGTATTTCTCAAATTGTTCAAAAGAAGACTAATTTTTACTCTTAAAGCTCTTTAAATTCATATAATTTTCAATTACTTAACGTACATTACCAATGAATTTTAATATACGATATGATAATCTTCTTTTACTTATGATTTACACAATTTTGATTTTATATTACTTACCTTTTTACTTTTTTTGTGCTACGATATTATAATAGTTTAATTACCTTATGTATACCATTGATATTCCTATGTGTGCTTTTTTTTACTAGTGTACAATTAACTTGTTTTTGACCTTACCTTAGAATCTAGATTATTTCATATGAAATTAGATATATTTTACTACATATATTACTGTAGTTATACCCTTTATTAGATTAGTATATAACCTTAATATTATAATCGAAATGAATTATATCGGATTATTAATAAATGAAACCTTATAAATGTAAACTCTCACTTTGTACAGGACACTGTTCGGATATATTTCACAATGTAACTTTAAGTTATTCAGAAATTATTTCTTATTTAGTTATTATTATTTTTTCAGATAAACTTTTTCGTGAATTTAGTCGTTGCGATCCTGAATATGAACCTTTTTCCAATCGACCTGGAGCCACTAGTAGAACAGCATCTACTTCAGGGGTTGGCTCAACAATCTCACCTATTTCTAGAAGACAATCATCAAATATTCCAAATATCCATCAATCTCAACAATCCACATCTTATGTGCCAGATCCATCTGCACCTTTTCAGAGATCTCATTTTTCGAAGACACCAATACCTCAGCAACAACAAACATCTGCTTCAGCCAGTTCGTCATTTCGTCAAAGAACAACCCTTGAGGAGTTTGAAGTTTCCTCTCCTGACATCGATGAAGATTTTCCACCAGTGTATCCATTGAAATCTCCAGCATCTCCCCATTACTCAGCAGGACCTTCTCGCTCTTTACAAAATAATGATTTATAATTTTAAACAAATATTTCCAATTTTATCTTCCATGGTCCATATCATAAAGCATCCTAATTACTTCAAATACAAACAGTTTTTGTTGAATCAAACAAAAATTTAATTTGATAATTTTGCAAATATCAAATATGTTGAAAACAAAAAATGAAACAATTGCCATTTATTCCGACTCCCGATGCAAGTACAAAGTACAAGTGCGTGTAGGTAAATAACCTACAAGCAATTTTCTACCTACTACAGTATACTACCATATAAATATATATCATACGATACCATACCTAACCTATAAAATGCAATATTATAGGTTAGGTTAGGTTCATCAATTCAGCTCCGCAAAACGAGATTGTGGTCTGAATTTTACAAGTTAATACTTGAAAAATTTATATCATGATCTGAGTGTTCTGAGCTTAATTACAAAGTAACGATATTGAAAAAACAATTCTAGTAAAGAAAAATTTCAAAGAAAAACCCCTTAATAGTAATAGACGCTCTCATCATTATCATTATGAGTGGGCATAACAATGCAATAGTGAGACCCAGTTCCGGGTGCCCAGTTATGATTTTTTTAAGGTTTTGAATAATTATTTCTAACTCCTAATTCTATTTCTGATACTGATAGAATATTGGAGATTTTTGTAAACATTTAATTTATATCGCTATTACATATAATTATTTTATCGCTTAATTTTTATTATCAAAAATCAAATCAAAATATGTAAGTAAATATTTTGATAACAATCTTGAATTACATTTAACTTGAAATATAAAAATTACAAAGTATTCTGCCTACTTCTATATATATTGGATTGGTATAGGTACCTAGTGAATGAATGTTACTGATTTTATTACTATTACTTAATTATCTTCAGACCCAAGTACCTATCTATATAAGATTATTAAGATTTTTTTTCTACTTTTTTTTTTACCTAAATAAGATTTTCTCAGTGCGTGGTTTGATTTGAAATTTGATTTACTAATAAAATATCAAAAGACATGAAAGTAATTTATTGTGAAGGTATATACCATACCAGTATTAAATTTAAATTCAACAAGCTTATCAAATTTATATTTTGCAAACATATTTCAGACAGTACTTGTAATTGTATTTTAGATTTTAGATTAGATTAGGGATTAGATTTTATTATATTATAGGTACCCTACCTAATTTGGTGCTGAAATGGAAATTCCTACAATCTATAACAAATGTAGAATGTAGGTGTACAGGTGTACATACTAATGTATCATTAGAGTATTGTTCGTATTAGAGTTAGCACTTGTCTTGTCCTTAATGTTGGTTTATCCTATCTTATAAGTTATATTGTATGTACATATACAGATATTATTGTACCTTTTTTGAAATTAAGTACCTCATTTACCTATTTATAAGAATATTTAGGTTAGGTATATTATTAGTACTCTACACTATATTACAGTATATCTTGATACTTCTCGTTCATCATTCATAATCATTAATCATAAATAAGATATCTGTAATACATATTTGAATATTCAAATTGAAAAATAATGAATAATCTTCTTGTATTATTGAAGATGCAACTATGCTATACCTTATCTTATTACTTTATATAACCTATTTACTTAACTATTACTTACTTATTTTAGACTTATGTATATAATCTTTATACTTATTATTAAGATGAGTACCTAGCTTACCTACCTACCTAATATCGGTACCTACATTATATAATCTTTAAGCTTGATCAAGTAATAATAATTTCTAATCTCGTTATATTATAATACAAAGAAATCATATGTAGCAAACCTAATGTAAATATTATTAGCTACCTAGTACTCGTAGTTTCAAAAGTAAATCTAACAAGTAAGGTTACAGATCTTTGAGATCGATTTTTGCGTAAACTTTATATAAAACAAAGTCTAAATGTAAATACAAAATTACAGCTGCTCTTAAGCATCTTAAGTGATGGTAAACCACGGTTTTAGCCTGAGCGTTTAACATTATCAATTTCGGAAAACGGTCTTAAAATGGTCACTGGCGCAAGCTATGAAGAAATAATTGTACATAATATGATAATTTCCAAATAAAGCTAATTGGCAATTAGCAATATTACTATTATATATTGTCATCTTTTATCTTTTGAAAGCTTGATAACTGATAAACCTAATCCTCAGTACCTTATACCTATTTAATCTCCCTATCATTGATTTCTTTTTTTTAAGAATAAAGGGTTAAAGTGTATGCAATATCAATTCAAACTCATCGTCAGATCTTATCAAAATTCAAAATAATAAAGCTTCTTATAATGTGTGTGTACCTATATCGGTTAGTAACATTTTCAATTAAAATTGTGTATTTTTATTGGGAACAATGAAAGCTATTGAACAATCAAGAACTCAAAATGACCAATATAGGAAAATAAAATTTTAAATGTAATCTGTTTCACTTTCACCTACCTACATATTATTTATTATTGCGTTAAGGAGGAGTACATAGTGACTTTCTCTTTTATACTTTCTCCATGTTAAGTATTACAAAACATTTATTACAAAACATAACAAAATGTTTTTAAAAAGACTGGTTGGAGCTAATAGTGCAATTAATTGTAAATTCATTGATACCTAACATGACACTTAATTATTTTTAGTTGGCTTTTAAAAAACATACTGTTTAGTAATACTTAACATGGAGAAAGTATAAAAGAGAAAGTCACTATGTACTCCATCTTGGACCCCCTTAAACTTTGTAAATATCTGTACCTACCTTCAATACCTATTTGACTTTTTATGTTACATGCAACTTACCTACACTTTTTCAATACGCTTAAATAATAAGAATTTTAAATCAAATAAAATTGTTGATACAATTTATGATACAATAAACTGTAATTTTTCATCTAAATTTTAATAAAATGATATAGAAATTATATAGTTACGTAGAAAGTAGTTAAGCTAATTAGGCTTAGGTAGGTATCTTAAGTTTTAATCTTACTATGCTGATAGATCTATATATATATATATATATATATATATATATATTGTTATGCAGTGTTGTTGATCAAAAAGTGTTTAAAATTTGAAATAAATCTATCTTGTATGAATAATAAAAAGAAGTATTTTGATCAGTTAAAAAAATTTTAAATAAAAAGCTCATGATGCAATTTATTTTTATTTTTGCAATCATCATTATCACTACCTACTATAACATATTAAATGAGATAAATACTAGATACCTAGCATGTTTCAAAATAGGGACAAGAAATTTTTTTTATAAGTTCTAGAGATCTACTGCTAGTGAAAGTTTGAAAATTTATATGTACTAAAATTGACTTGTTTTGAGATTTTTAGTTTGGGCTAACTTTAGAAATATTTTGGTTCTAAAGTTGCCATAAACTTACTCCAAAATTAGAATCATTTTCCGAGATTTTCAATTTGAAAAAAAAATTTAAATCATTAAATTAAACTATAGGGTATATTACTTTGATTATTGACTTTGAAAAAAATCTAGAATGATGGAAAACAACAATGATGTTTAAAGAAAAAGTTCTGTCCATTCTACCTAAGATAACATATTAAAGCATTTTTTAACTTTCACAGGTTCAACCAAACCTTAAGAACCTATAAAAAATTAATTACTTTACTGTTTCTCGTCCCTTTTGACGAAACACACTGTACAAGTATCAGTAAATAAAATATTTCTCAAAATAATACCTAAATAATTTAAAATAATTATTGGTGAAAGAGACATAGACAAAGGTATGTGAAAATTTTTAGGAATGAATTTAAGAGTTGGTAGTGATAGGTATAGGTATTTTAAGTATTGTAGTAGTCTGCTTAGTAAATATACAGGAGTTTAAGAATAAAATATTTGAACAAATATAAATAATTCAAAGAGAATTGGAATTGATATCGAACTCGAATTAAAGTCAGGATTCGATAGGAACACAAGTTTATAAGTATAATTTCATAATTTATATAAATAATTATAATATAGTGGACTTAGATCTAACTCTTTAAAATTATTAAAATAAATTTAAAATACACATTCTAAATCATTCAGTGCTTAGGTAATAAACAAGTTTACATTATTTTGAAGTCAAATATGAGTACCTAACTTAGCCTAACCTACTTAAAAATCTTACATATCTAATTTATATCTACACAATCTAAAATTATTTTTAAATATAGGTAGCATAAAGTATGAAGGGATTCTCAAACAACTTACAACACAACTAGGTAACTTGCAAGTTTTACTGATTACAAAGATATAAAAACTAGGAAAATAGTTTGACTATATACTTGCTAACAAAATTATTTTATCAAATTCATTCGAGTCTAATTCTACTTATACCCTACTTATATTTAACATTAATCAAGTAAAGGTACCTGTACAGATATACCTAATAGGTAAATTATGAAAAAAAACCTGGTTTAAATTACCCAAGTACTTATTAGCTAATTTCAAGGAATAAGATAGAATATATCATTATTGTTTAATTGTATTTTTGTAATCAATCAGTAATTAAAACTATATAAAAGTATCTTACTATTTATCTTATTTTTTATCTTTATATATTGGTATAAAATTTATGGCAGAATGTTTGTTACTGTCCTTTAAATAGAAGTAATGTTGCACAATGGATTAAATATGAATCTGCTTCATTGGATTATCTCAGAATCAGTTTCAAATTCAATAAGTCGTTGTTTATAAAAAATGTCCATTTCGTATGAAATGTACCTTCAAACATCAAATATTTTTTAAGTATTTCAGCATTGTTTGTTTGTTCGGGATTTTTTTTATATTGTAAAAAAAAGTCAAGGTTTCTGAGTTTCTGCATTTGAAAATTGGCATTTGCCTCTTGTAAAAGGGATCCGTCAATTACTACAGTTTTATCTTACCTATTATTTATATATATTTTCTAAAATGTTCTAATACCTACTATTATACAATATCTATTGTAGATGTATATAGTCAAGTAAATTAATCTAGCTAATCTATCTACGCCTACAAGCCAATAAAATAATTACTATCTACATATAATAGTAATTTAAGGCTAACATTAGTACCCTACCTAACCTAACTTAAATTTAAAAGTAAACTAAACTAAATTCTAAAGCCTATTCCTCTCGTCCTCTTTAACACATGCTTTTTAATAATATCTCTAATAACTTAATTCACAGTCAGAGCGGATGATTACCATTTCCATTTGCAATAATATTTTCTGTTGATAGATTTGTAGCAAGTAACCAGTATGTAATTATTCCACGATAAATAAACTCGTATTGTCCCTAAAAAGTTACAAATTACAAAGTAAGAAATATTGTACATGTAATGTATAACTGAGAAAAAGCATTTAATATTTTCTTTTGACTTACAAAATTTTGAAAAAGTCCTTGTCTTTGAGATTTGAGCTTTCTAACAACACTAAAAATATCAATACGAGATTCATTTATGACTTGCTGGGCCAGTATTGCTAACGAAACAAAGATGCAACTACGATCTGCTCCAGCACTGCAATAAAATAATACAAGGTAAATAAATACTAGTACTATCAAGTGTTAACAATTTTTTTAAATGAAAATTTACCTGCAATGAACTGTAATAGTTTAAAATAAAAAATTATTACTTTAAATTTTAATTCTCGATTTTAGAATTTGAAATATTTGAATGCCAGTGTATTTTACCAAGAATTGGCGCCGTGTTCTTTTCAAGAGATTCTTTGAATTTAAAAGTCGTTTCAACTAATTCAACAATCCCTCTGGTACTTTCGGGTACTTCGCCATCTCCAACGGGCCAACCATTGTACTGAAACTGAGTTACGAGTGATGTATCGTCAGTTTTAGTATTTGACACAGAGAATTCTCTTTTATAATAATGAGGAAAACTTTGGCATTGCATATATTTAACTTTTATAAAATCATGACTGGTTTCTTGATCCTTTTCGGGCCAATAACGAGGACATTTATCATCCCCAACTTCAGAAAGCATTACAATGCATCGAATATTTTGTTCAGTTACCATTCTCCAAAAATCTCCAAGGGTATGGTCGAGTGGATCTTGACTAATTATAAATTGATCTGTATTGTCATAACCCTAAAAATTATATTAAATTAAACGTTACGAAACACAAGATAAATATATATCGATAACCAGAAACCCGTATATTTACCTCAATAAATGATGCATTAATATAAGTACAAACTTCTTTGTTTGGACCTAAAATCAAGAATAGTCATCATATAAAGTAACCTATCATTCTTATTTAGTCTACTGATAGTAGAACAAATGAAGCAAGGATTATTTACCTGGAACAGGAGATAAAATAACTCGAGAACGATCATATGGAATAACATTTTCTTGTCGATTGCGATGCTTATTCTCATCCGAAGTTCCGACCGACATTGGCTTTCTTTCTTCGATTACTTGTGGTTGGCTTACTTTCTAAATAAGGAAAATATAATTAATATCGATATAGTTGATATGATAAATAAATAAGCAAGATAAATATTTACTTTAAACTCTTCTTCCAAGGGGCAAATATCTTTATCTTCTGGCACTATTTTCATTTTTTCTAAGTAAGTTTTAATATCTGATGCTAATATTTCTGTGTCGTCGTATTGTGCCATTTCCAAAAGTGTTCGGTAGACAAAAATATATTGTTTCTAAAAATTTCAAATTATTATTTTTTTTCATTTTCACATCATATACTAAAATAAATAATAATAATAATACCAATGATTGAACTAAATAGTTTCTTTCATGACGAAGTTCACAAATTGTATTAAATATAGACACACGAGACTCTTCATCAAGCTAGAAAATGATAAAAAATGATTAAACAAAGATTATAATAGTGAAAAAAAACTCTTATTGACACGTACCTGCTGAAGTAAAGAATCAAGAGCAACTAGAGTACCCGTTCTGCCAACACCAGCACTACAATGAATAAGAATTGGACCTTTTTCTGGAGAATAAACTTCGTTAAATCGTTTAATGAATCGAAGAATTCCTACAGGATGCTCAGGCTATAAGATAAAATATAATTTTAAAATTAAAAGCATAAAAAATTTATAAAAAATAGGTACTAGATACTCGTAATACAAATGATAAAAATAAGTACTTACAGCCATAAAATCCTTCCAAACCTAGAAATAAAAATGTCAAATTATAATTTTACAACTGAATAAATATAACCGTATAAGTAGGTATGTATATTAAGTATTTCATCTCAACTTACCAAATAGTGATATTGTATAACTTGTCTTTCTTCTTCTCCAGGACCATTTGCCCGGGTCTTGCTTATTTTTAAATTTCTTACCAAATAATCCGAATATCTTTTTTCACTTACATGAGTGACTAATTAAAAAAAATAGTTTAATTTTAGTATTTGTTTACCAACTTATGGATATAAATATTACTTTACCTGTGATTCCAATATCAGAATAGGAATTTGACCCTTCAGAAGGCCAATATTTGGCGCCTATTATATTAATAAATTGCATTTAAGGAAAGGCTTCAGAGTTATTATTAATCTTGAGATAAAGTTATTATTTTACATTTAGTTTTATTGTACTCTTCTATATTTGTCAGCATAATGATTAAATGAATATGCTGTTCCCACACAAGTCTCCACCAATCCATTACCGTTGACTCCATTGGCCCTTGTGCACAAATAAAATTTTTCCTCTTTTTATAACCAACAACCAAATTTGCATTGATATAATCTGATCCAGGAATTCCATCAATACTCGCTAATTTAATACGCGTTTGATCATAGGCTTTTATGTCTGGATAACGATTTTTTCCAGCATTATCTCTTGAATCTGTTGCATGTGAAGTACGATCATGAAATCGATCAGGTAAACTCTATTAAATTTTAAATCAGTCAATATAAATGTATATATGTAGGTAACCTACATTTTTTTTAGTATATTTACATTTGCATGCATTATAAATTATAATGTATAAGTATGTACCTCAAACTCTTGCTGAAATATGTAGTCAGAATCCTTATGTCTTTCTAAAAATGCTGAAGCAAGATCTTCTCGAGCAATAGAAGGCATAATTGGAGGTTCATCCGTTGGAATCCTATGTTGACCACGAAGTCTTCTACACCAAGTCTGTAATGAATTTGACAATCCATCGTCTTGTTCATTTGGTTCTTTTCGTCTCCACCTTAGTACACAGACAAGAGCAAATAGCACAACCATTAATGCAACCACTAAAGTTCCAATTATAGCAAATCCAATAGGTTTTTCATAATCAATTTGTCTAACAGGTCTAAGCGGTGGGAAATATTCACTTTGAGCTCTTAATTGTGCCTGTTTATCTCCCAAAACTTAAAACGTTAAAAAAAAGAACAATATATAATTTAGTATTTTTATTTTATTACATATTATTATATTTTGTCTTTATGAGATGAGAACTGATGGTGAAAAAAATATTTACCAATAACTTCCAAATATCCAGTATAAATACTACGAGAATCCAAACGCCCATCAAATACTTCTCCCATTGCAGGTTGATTAATAGAACTAGCATGCCTTTTGTGATGTTTTTTAGTTTCGGATATTTCATTAGTAGAAAAATGTGATGTTTTTCTAAACAGACCAGAAGAACCTTGAATAATTGGTTCGGAACCGGGATAACATTTTCGGCACGGAAAATGTTTATCGCTCGATGTTTGTTTTTCATCTCCAATTGTAATTCTCTGCTTATGTCTATATTAGTCATAAAATAAATAAAAATATTATTTTACACATAAAAGCTACAGGCTACATGTGATCGTGATCGCAAATATTCAGTCAAAAAATAAATAAAATTATAAACTAACGTTGTTGTATCGATCATTTCAGCAATGTATGCTCCACCAGCAGTGTTATTGTGTACTTGGTCGTAAGTTAAAATTTTGATTTCATCTGGTCTTTTTAACTTTAATTTGTCGATGGATTCTGTCTCACCAATTCGATATACAATAACACGAAAGCAACAAATGGACCCATTTCTTTGAGATATTGATGGGAGATCAACCAAAAAGAAAATATTCGAATTGTTTGAATTCTTTTGTAAAACTGGTTTCCAACTTGCTTGACTTAATCTATTTTTATCTGGAATTATAGGCAAAGTAGTGCATTGACTTTTTGAAGCATCACCGCATACTCTCGTACGAGTCTTTGCACAAACACTATGATAATAATCAACGAAATAAAAAAATGAGATTATGATTATTTTATTAAATGATTTTAACAATTTACCTTATTTCAATAATAGTGTTTGCTGGCTGGGAATAGTATTCATGCTTTCTTGGTCTACTAACAGGAATCGTCTGATTATGCGGCCCAATCTTTTCCTCTGTGTCTCTTCCATGTTCGTCTAAATAATTAGCATGTCCAGTAAGAGAAACGACATACTCAAGTATTGTCCCACGTTGTTTTTCAGGCAAATCCCAAGTTACAATTACAATTTGTTCTTGGGTATTATTATCAAAGTGGCATACAACAACCAAATTTGTTGGTTTAGTAGGAATTCCATCCATTGTTTTACCAAGAACTTCATCAGATGGAGGATCACAAGATTTCAAATAATCAGAGCATGCTTGAACCTAGTTTTTAAAATAAAATTAGTAATTCGAGTTCGTGCACCAACAATTAACAAATAATGATTGCATTTAGGTATATGATTTTTTTTTCATTTTACCTTAAAATAGTAGTCTTGACCAGGCTCCAAATTCACAATCATATATGGATTTTCTCTTGATGTGTATGAAACAACTTTTCCTCCTTTGGATCTAGCACTTACATTGTAAAAGTGATAATACTCGATCAATTCATTATTTGGAAGCGTCCATCCTAAAGTTCCAGTGTTTGATGTAAATCCTTTTATATCCAGATTTGGTGTAAATAATGGATCTAAAATTAAATTAAATCTCGAATTAAAAATTAAAGATTAACTCAAAAAATGATAGATTTACCTTCAGAAAGTGTTTGACTCACGAATTTTGTATATCTTGTAATTATTTGACCGATAGAATTGCTTGTTTCAATTACAAAATCTTCATAGTAAGTGGAGAAAGCAAGATCTTTAAGTACTATCGATTTATTTTTGTAATTCAAATCGACTTCATAAATTTTGTCTTCATCCTTAACTTTGTACTAAAGAGAAGAGAAAAATAATGAGTTCATAATTAATACCTATTGGTGTTGAATATTACGAGTATATTAAACATTGAGAATATTTAGTACTTTTAATTTCATTGAGTTGATAGGTGAATTGCCATCGAAAATTGTCCAATTTAAAAAAATTTGAGACTTTCCAACAGCTTTGATAACTCCCCACTCAAATTCAGGAGGACCTAATAAGTCAAAAAGAAACATTATAAACTTTAAGTTAAGTATAATAAAAGCATAAAATTGTAATCTACCAGTAATAATAAGATTACAGATTCTAATTTAAACTTACTTTGTACACGAATACTTGTTTCATCACTATAATTTTCATAAAGACAATAATATGACCCATTAAAAGCATGAGATGTGTTGTATATTTTGAGAGTAGAGCTTCTTTGTGTAAGATTTATTATCTCTTTGACTATTTCTACTTCACTTGAATTTAAAAGTATTTGATTATTATGACTCCATTGGATTTCTTGATTAAGTGGAAAGCCTAATGCAAAAGATTTTTTATTTAAATATGTGTTTTATATTAGATTATAGATTTATGCTTTTATTTACCTGTGACATTGCACTTTAATTGGGTTGACTCAAACTTTTTTACATTATTTAATCCACTTTGAACTTTAACTTGAGGACTCACTATGAAAGTAAAATAAATATAAATATAATAGGCAAGTGCATATTGATATAAAAGCCCTATATTTTAAGAAATAAAATCTAAAATAACTTACCATCGAATTCTAAAGTGTAAGTATAATTGAGCATATTTTCTAATATCTTGGCTTCAGATCCTTTTTTCAAGGTCCGGACATGTTTTCCTTAGAAAATTTTGTACGGGTTTTCAGGTTTTATGACGGTCCTTAATTTTAAC